>JBAHVQ010170465.1:0-18766 GCA_036872915.1 Nanipora kamurai
ATAGTGCAAAAGCAAAGCTTTTTGTCTAGCTTTGTCTTTGATGTCAAGCGCGATAAACAAATTCTCGAGTCTCTGAACCCACTTTTTCCGCTGAATTCCCCAAGAAGTCGGCTCTGAATCAGTATCAAACGTTGGAAAATCTGGTAAACTAGCTGGCATCGTTGTTTATCCTCGTCGCCAATGAAATACTTTGCTACTCTCAGTTAAACTCACGTTTACAGAATCTCAACAATATATAGCCGCCATGTTCTCTACTCTCCCCCTCTCTCGCAGTCCTGGACACCACACCCTGTAATAAATTTGAGTTCCGAAACTTGGGGAGATGGACTTGCTGATAATAAATCATAATTTATATCTCCTAAAACAATACTTTCCTTATTGTCATTATCAATTGGTTGTAAACAGTTCTCAAATTTGTAAAGTGATGGTCTATACCACGTTTTAATTAAGAACGGTTTAACGTTCTGTTTACTAATTTGTATCGTGAGAATTTCAATATCAGGACCATTGAGGTCAGTTCGAAGTCGAAAGTTTATTGAATCTCTAATGAAAAAACCGGTACCACCTCCAGATCTATTTCTGTTTTTAAATATGTTTTGGTGGACTTGTTATGTTCAAAGAAGCTATTTTGAATCCTCGGATGGCTGGAACTAACCGGTCTTGTGAATTATTATTATAATTTGAATTTAAATTGTGCTCATAGGGTAGGGTTGACTTTCTCGTATCACCCTTTTTTAATTCTATATTATTAATGTTACCGGATGTGCTATAATTGATTTTGCGATTTTGTAAAAATAGTCGATATCGCTAGGTTGGAATTCGTTTAGTCAATTGTTGAGGAAGTCGATCAAGTTCTTTGCTAACATTGCCGTTCCCTGGCTATTTAAGTGTAATCCAGATGCATTTAATTTTGTAGCATCTATGTTAGTATGACGAATAAACTGCCACTTGAATTTACTACAGAGTTTAGTTAATAATGAATTAGGTTTGTCTATCTTAATGTTGATAGCCGGGTCCTGACTTTTAATTATTTCGGAAATAACTATTTTTGATAAACTTTGGGACATGATACCTTGACATAGGGATTTCATTTCAGCTGCAATTTCTTCAGGTTCTTTATATTGAATATCGTTAGTTCCTACATGTAGGACTACAAGCTTTGGCTGTTTCTTCATTGTGGGTTATATATAGTGGTTCATGTCGTTAATTGTTGCTCCAGGAAATGTTTTAATGTTGATCTTCTTGCCTATTGATCGACTCAGTTTAGATGGTTTTATCATCTTTACCATGGAATCCCCCAGGATTGTTATAGGACCTTCGGTTGTCTTGGACTTTGGGTAGGTTTTCCGGGGTGGCGATTTAGTAATAGGAGTTTCATTAGAAGTTGATTCTTTAATATTTAGGTGTATTTTGAACTCGGGTGAAATTGAAAAGTTGGAAGTTAATGCTACTCCGAGTTTTGTAAACCCAAATGGTCAAGCAGAAAAATCTACCTGGCCGCGGTGGGAATCGAACCCAACGACCTTCGGTGATCTAGTCCGACGCTCTACCAACTCAGCTACAAGCTCAAGTTGAGAGCAGGTCGTGGAAGATGGTGTTACACCTAAATATTAGTTATAATATTAGAATACCTCCGTACAGAAGAAACTTGTGATAAGTTTCGAAGTATAGAACACCATCTTCCACGACCTGCTCTCAACTTGACCTTGTAGCTCATTTGGTAGAACGTCGGACTAGATCACCGAAGGTCGTTGGGTTCGATTCCCACCGCGGTCAGGTAGATTTTTCTGCTTGACCATTTGGGTTTACAAAACTCGGAGTAGCATTAACTTCCAACTTTTCAAGTTGATTCTTTATTGCCAGAATACTTGTGACTCGTGATCGGTCTGATATCTTGCAGACTTCGTTCTTCAATTGGATCCGAATCTGTATCGCTGTCACTAAGAACTTCGTATCTGTAAACATTCGTGATACTAGCGGCTGCTTCTTGGACATTTTTTACCAACGTTCGATTTCTTATTTCGAACATTATGCCAGGTGCCAACTTGATTTTTGCCTCCAATAGCATTGAATTGGTCAAGTTGAATCAGCTTAATTGCCGTAATTAGGCTGTTTTTTTCATTCTCCGTGTCTTTAACTTTAGTTTGTAGGTCGGCCATAACATACAAGATAGTCGCATTTCTTTGGCGTAATTCTAGGTTTTCACTTTTAATGCCAGGGTCTTACGCAACCTGGTACCAGGACTTATTTTTTATATCAGGTAGAACTACTTCCCCATTGTCTTATAAACTTCAAAAATTTATTGGAGCAGTACAAACAAGAGAGAACCAGAGTAGGTAAATTATAATGGTTATTGGGAACTTTCTGAGGAAGTTTTTAAACGATTATAAAATTCTTTTTATAAATTGTGTCTGAATACTGTAAAAAATATATTATGCAGATTTGCTAATTACTATTTACTTATAAATTAACGCACGTTAGCAAAATTTGGTAATTTGTATTATTTATAATCCTGAGATACTGTAAAGTGGCACAATTCATTAAAGTTAAATTAAAATTAACAAGAAACCTTTAGGAGGTTCCGGGGGAATGGTTACCCGGAAAATATTTAAAACCTAGGGTCTCAGGGTGTATTTCCAGTATTTTGAGAGAAGATTTTATAGATTTCTGAAGGTTAGAAATGGTCATATACCATACTCAAAAGGCAACACCTTTGAGTATGGTATATGGGAATATATTTCCAGAGGCATACAAACACCTTATTAAAAAACATGAAAACGCTAGCGGTACTGTAAATACGGGTGCGACTCCAGACGATTCTAACCCCTGATGAAGACACAGCAACGTGAGTGTCGAAACGTTGGGTAAAAACACAGAATTGACTATTGTAATCTCATAGTCAATACTTCCAGACAAAAGATTCTACTAGCTGTTCGAAAACATTACTTGTTTTTCACTTTCTTTCTCGGTTTGTTTTCTGCTGTTTTCTTACTTTCTTTATATTTCTGGGGAGATATCCGGTGACCTCTTATGTAAGGGGAGATACCCGGTGACCCCGCTTAGTTTTAATTTTCAGGGAGATACCCGGTGACCCCATGTCTTTCTTGGGGAAATATCCGGTGAAATATCCTGTTTCAAGTTTTATAGTTTTAGTTTATGGTCTTATCTCGGCCATTATATTTCTGGGGAGATGTCCGGTGATTCCTTAATTCTGGGGAGTCACCCGGTGACTCTTAGCAGTAATCTTGGGGAGATATTTGGTGACCCTTATTTCAAGTGAGATACCCAGTGACCCTGTTTAGTTTTAATTATCAGGACCCGGTTGTTCAAAGGGCGATTACGTTAATCCAGGATTAGTGAAAACTTTGTGGATGAAATACTGCTAATGTAGAGAAGAATGTTTAAGAGTTTTTGGTTCGTATATCATATATGTATAGAAAGGATTTGTCCTAGAAAGTTTTAACAAACGGAACATGTCTAATAAGGCAACCGATTAAATTTTAACCGAGGATTAGCGGTAATCGTCCTTTGAACAACTGAGCCCAGGGAGATACCTGGTGACCCCTAAATCTAAGGGAGATACCTGGTGACCCCTAAATCTAGGGAAAATATCCGGTGACTCTGTTTTTAGTTAGAAAAGTTTTTAAGCAACTTGTATGTACCTTTTGCTGGCCACGAAACCAGAGTAGCAGTACATTTAAAATATGACTAATACCTCACCTGGTTGCGAAAAAAGACTATTTACTTTTCAAGGAATTGAAAACATAAGTATTCATTTTTTCATGATATATTTACTCCATACTGAATTGCGATGCACAAAACGACAAATACCAGACGTTTTTATCAGTCAGGACTTACAGTCCAGTTTCTTTCGTAATGGTGTAACTGGCGGGGGGCAGCGCTCCCCAACAAGGAGGCTTGCCCCCAAGATGGGATGATGTAAAACAATAGTAAGTCCAGTACTGGCCATTATTAGTCGCAATTAATTGAATCTGGTTTCAAATAACATAAGAAATCACACTTACGTTTATATTCGTGCATTCATATCTATCTAACGGTTTTGCTTCCGCTTCGCGCTACAAGTTTCATTCGTCTCTTCAATTATCAACTCTGCATGCCCTCCCTTTGCCCTCCTAAATCCAAAAACCTAGTTACGCCACTGTACCTACGAGAACATAGTTACGCCACTATACTTAAGTCATCCCATGATGAATTTTGTAGCACAGTATCCTGTTGACCTGAGTTGGTAGACTGAATGTAGTCTTATTCGACCAATCACGTACTTTCTTACACATACATCACAATGGTTTGATTTCGTTCAATCATCCATGGCCGTCGCAAACTAGCTTAGGCCGCAAACAAACAAACCCGGAGTTTTACCAATAGTATACAACGTTTGTGCAATCGAATTCTAACGAAGCCAATTGACTAAGTTGACTCAAAATGCCAGATGGAAATAAATTAAGAAAATAACTATTACAAACACGTCTCATCTATCATTTAATTTTTAATTTTGCAACACATGCTGGCCTTATGAGCTAAAAAAATAGGGAAAATAGGACGTTTTCTTGAAAAATAGGATAAAATAGGAATCAGATGGAAAAAATAGGAATAAATAGGAACTTGACACCTTGGACGTTTATAGACCAAAACGGTCAGGACACTGCCGAAAATTATAAAGTTTGTAGAACTGACGTTTCGACCGAAGGCCCTTCGTTGGAGTGAAACGGCGAAAACGCATTTTACTCCGAAAAGGGGCCTTCGCTCAAAATGTCAGCTCTACTAACTTAAATTTTGGGCAGTTTGCTGACCACTGTACCTTATAGTTTTTTATTTCGTGGTTGTAAATTGTAATTTGTGATTAGTGATGGAAAGTACTAAAAATAATAAACTCTGATAGTAAAAGACTTGGGGGTACGTTTAGACACCGCGGTTCATCAAGACGATTTGATTTTGGTGCAAATTGATTAATAAATAGTGGGCATATTTTGAACCCACGGAGCATATCTGTAGACGTGTTCTCAACTTATCATGCACCTAAGCCAGAAATCGGCCTGACTGCTCGGAATTTGTAAACACAGCCTTGTGTTAGGGATGAGAGAGGAAGGTGGGACTGATCAGATTCCTATTTAATCGTGACTGATCTGCCGACAACCATGCACGTCTGAATATACAAATATGAAGAAAATGAATCGTAAGACAGTGACATGGTCTTAACTTTTCATGTATGAGACGCTTCTTGACTAGTGAAATCGTCTGGCATTAGCAAGATTAATATAGTGTGGACTGTGGACCGAACTTCAAGTGTCGCGGCACAACCGACAAAGTCATGGCACGATATGGATTCTACGTCACAACTGCAAATACTACGGTACAATTACCGATCTTGCGTCATAACTTAGAACGTGAAGGCACAATCGAGCAAGAAGACCTCGGCAGAAACGGGAAAGCAGAGAAGTAACTGCCGAGGTGTTCTGTGAGGGCCCGGTTATCCTAAAAACGATCCCTGTGCCATTAGAAGGGCCACCACAAGTGGTAGAGTAATCTTCAAACTACTTTTTAAGATGCAGTCTTATCAACAATTAATAAATTGGCACTTCAGCCTCCCGAGAATGTACATTCCTCAAAATCCAAGAAATCATTAGATTCGCTTTCCCAATGCTTTTCCGGATATGACAAAAGATTGTGAAAATACCACACCCAGATCTTTTTCTTCTTCGATTACCAAAAGTTCGTTGTCACCAAGGGAATAGTTATGACTTCCCTTGTATTTCCCAATATGAAAAACAGAACATTTCTTCGGGTTAAATTTCATACACCAGATCGATTCCCAGGTTGACAAACTTTCCTGATCTTTGGAGATCTCCGCAAAGAGCCTAATAACCGATTTAATACCCTCGGGCAGAGGGCATGAATCTCTCACTCTTACAGCCATCCATCTATTTGCCAAAAAGTCTTGAATTATAGCTGAAGTATTCCCAGTAATTCCAAAAAACTACAACTTAGTTAATTAACGAAAATGAGGGACAGAGTCAAAGGCTTTACAGAAATCCAAATATATCAAATCTGCATCATGGCCGCGATCCAAAGTGTTCGCTATCGCTCTTCTTAAACAGCCGTCAACACTTAGACACTTGTTGGCCTTTGAATACCAGCGAATCATGAATGGATAGCTCATCTCGAAAGCTCCAGTAAGATATCAGCTCTTCGGCTAATTTCGAGCGTTCTTCGGGCCATCCTTGAATGATGGTTGTCTTGAGGTATTGTAAGGTTTTGTCTCGTTTTGTTTCCCTCTCAATTTCACTTAGGCGCTCTTCGCGCCTCACACGTACAGTGATGATTGGTTCTTTGTCCTCTGTAGTATGGGCTCTTGACAATGTATCTGCAAGATACATAGTTTTCCCCGGTCTTTAGACGAGTGTAAAATCATGATTCTGTACTCTGAGGATCATGTTTTGGAGCCTCTTCGGTACTTTAATAAGAGGTTTCTTCAATATCATCTCCACAGGCTTATGATCACTGTAGTCAGTTACGTGTCTACCATATGTATACTGGTGGAATCGCTCAAGGGAATAAACGACAGCTAGCATTTCCTTTTCTATAGGCGCGTACCGATTTGATCTCGTTTTAGCAAGGCTGCTCCCATCCCGGTGCCGCTACTGTCACATTGTATCGCAAGGTCTTCTTCAGAGTTATAGTAGGCAAGAACAGGACTTTTGTTCACTAGACGTTTCACATCTTCGAATATGTTGTCATGTACTTGGTTCCACGACCATTCTCTGTCGGATCTTGTTAATTGCCGTAAGGGTTCTAGAAGGTCGGAGAGGTTAGGCAGGAATCGACTGAGGTATGTTACGAATCCAATAAATCTTTGCAGGCTCTTCACGTCGGTTGGCTTTGTCATCTTACCAATGGCTTCGACTTTGGAGGGATCTAATGTTAGCCCCTCTCTTGTATTCAAGTGTCCCATAAATGGTATTTTTCTGCACAGTTGAAAACTGGTTTGTCTCGTCCAACCATGATATTCTTCTCTCTGCATCTCTTCAACAAATTGGCTATGTTGGTATCATGATCATGTTGTGCCTCTTCGATTGTGTCACCACACCCATATACTATGATGTCATCTGCGATGCAGATTACTCAGGCTAATACTTCAAGAACTTGGTTCAGATCTTTTGGAAAATCTCTGAGGACAACTTAATACGAAACGGTAATCTCAACCATCTGCACCTTCCGAAAGGTGTACCTCAGTTCGAACGTCATCGTATTGTAAGCTTTCGTTCCTTCAGGACCAATAGCATGTAGAAACATGGCAATTCGAGGGCGTTCATTGAGCTGTGCTACGATGGCATAGTTTTCCCACTGTTGCTTCCATAACCTCCAGACTTCGGCAAGGTTATCACCGACCATTCGAAGGGACTTGGGCGGCGGGATTCCAGATAGCTGGACTTGTAGCTGAGGCTCTTGATCGTTCGACATTTTCTTTTATTCTTCGACATATTGGGGTTTCTTAAACCGCTCGCTGCCACCATGTTTGAGACTTTTAATGCACAGATGAAAAAGATCTAACTACAATAATTGAAAATGCCTTTATATAGGCTTAGTTAACTAGGACCGTAGGCTCACAATACACTGGATGGAGTACTTCATGTAAGGTTAAAAACATAACAATGTATTTGATACTTTCCGGAGAAAGAATCTAAATTAATGACCAATAGCTTTATCGGTGAATTAGACCGTAAATACAATAAATTTAACCAAGGTTTTTACATGTACCGAATGTGATGCAGCTATGTGCTGTTGGACTAATGCAACGGCCCAAAAAAGAAATGTTACAATCGACCACTATAATGACCTATTTTTAGTGAAAGAACAAACATGCGAGCGTTTATTTAGTGATAACACTAGCATAAACAGATTTGTAGTGTCAGAAGCTATGTTAAAATGGATTAAAATGAAAAAACGCCAGTGCCAAAATTTTCAGATGAGAAGTATAATAAATGGTTTTTTTATTTTGGTGGCCAATAGACTAAATCAGCGGAACTTAGTTGCCAATGGAAGTATGCCATCGGAATTATCGTCCTTGCTGAATCCCTTGAACAAAGTAGAACCCAAGGTAAGATAAAAAAAACGAAAGCTCATAAATGGGAAAAGGAAAGGTGAGATTGTCCAGCTGACTAGTGAATGCTCTCGGAAAATAATATCGTTTGTAACTTCTATAAACTATATATAACTTCTATAAACTATAAATAATTTCGTCTGTAAGTTTGGATAATGATCAACGATTTTTATCATCGATCAGCAAAGTGGCTGAGTTGGGGGCCAAGAAACAAGAGAAACAAGGGTGTGACGAAATATAGAGTACATGTGTAAACCAAAGGATGAAATGTGAGTGTAGGTGGCAGAATAAAACAAAATGTTTTTATATTGTATTGGCGTTGCTTTTTTGTTTTAAAAAAATTATGAATTACACCCTTCAGTTAATTTTAATTCTTACATATTACAACGTTGGCACTGCCTACGCAACGCTCTTATACAATCGTTTGTTACTACCCAATTGGGAAATGTTTAGTTAGATCACTTAGTTATATGTCGTTATTGTTTTGCTTTACCGCAAACGGAATCACGCAAAAAATGAGGCAAAATTGAAGTAACCTCTTACCAACATTATCACATGACCTAAATTATTGTGTCGCAACAAGCATTAATAAAAGTTGGGCTGTTTGGCTATTGCGATAAACAGTAATCATTCCTTATACTGTTTCCGGGGAGATTTAGTTGAGTGTCATGACATTACTTGATATATACACGCCACGGATTAAAAAAACAAATGATCATATAAAAAAATTGTTCATCAAAACTCATTTTGCCAATTAAATTGTTGTAGTTTAAAAATAAAGCGAAAAACGGCGTGTCGGATCTTTATTGACTTTAATGCAACAAATAAAAATCTTTTTCTCAACCTTACAACCTTAGCCCGGTTTCAATATATATTTTTAATCCAGATTAATCTATTTCTAATCACGAGACTGCTTTCGGTTCTTCCGCCGAAGTATTTCTAGTTTTTTATTGCAGGGAATCTGGGTCCTTTATTCTAAGAAAACTTTGAAATTGTTCCTTAGTTTTCTCAACATTTTCAAGTACCAATTGTAGAAATGATATGTTGTCATCCCCGGTCATTGTGATACAAGACAAAAAGACCTAATTTACGCGTAAAAACTCATTAATAATTCACGAGGAAAACACAAAGGAAAATCATAACCGTGTCGTATCTTTATATGTGATAAAGACAGGCTTGTTCTTCTCGTCAAATTTTCTCGGCTTGAAAAACATTAATTTCCAAAGTTTCTTCGCGAATTGGCATCTTCGCTTTCTTGATTCAAATAAAATATCATAAGTAAAACATGTCTCATTTTTCATTCCAAATGTGTTAACCATTCATATGCAACGGCAAAGAAATACAAATTTCACGTTCATTTCTTTAAGGGGAAAATATTGTCTTTGAGAAAGAAGGTACCCTCGGTGTCAGTTCGCCACTAATTGTTTCCCCATTTATAGTCTGTCCTGGTGTTTCAGTAATCCAAAGATTATAGGCGCCATGTTGGTACCATACCCAATAACTTTAATCAGACTCTTTAGTTGGAGTTCCTCCAACACCACCGCCATGACATCATGCGAACAAAAAATTGAGAGACATGCCAACTTCTTGTTCCGAACTATATCCATCGTTTAGTTTGAGATGTATTTTGTAAAGGGTGTTTCCTCTATTTTGAGATCTCTCAAACCTACACGACTGTTTGGCTTTATCTCGAATGAAAAACAGGGAAAATGTTTATTATATTCTACATAAAATAACTTGAAGAAAAAGCTCATGAAAGCCTGAGTTCTGCTAATGATTTAGAATGGTGTATGAGATGGCGTGTTTTAACCGAACTATAGAAATACGACCTGCAGCTAATCACCACGACCATTGTAAATACAGGAAATGTCAGATGATCTGTGCCTCTTTCGCTCATCTTTTTTAGCTAATTTTATGATTCTAACACTTTGATAAATTTTGAAAAAGATAATTTCAAAGATCTTTAAATGGGAGACCAAAACGTTTTCTACTCGGAAATACCATAAATAACAATAGTTAACTGCAAATGAAATTCTCGAAGTCATCCTAAAATTATTCGACGTGTACGTAAAATTACCCTTTAAGTAAGTATTTTGATGAACAATACTTAAACTGATCCGGCCAAAAGAAAAAATAAGGCGTATGTTTACATGATTTTACAAGTGTAGACAAAATGTCTGACAGTGCATGAATGAGTCAATTAAGCAGCGACTCCTCTTTTTTTTGAGACTTTCTTTAAGCAACCCCAATCTCTGCCAGTGTTCAATTGTGTTGGGGACGAGTGGGAAAATATAGTTCGAAAACAAACTGGTGAAGTGAAGCTGTTCCAAAAATGGTTTAATTAAATATTTATTGTTCTTCCTTTCTTTTACGACTTCATACTCTCAGTTACCTAGCTGATTCCCCTTTGGAAGGAAGTGCATTTTGTCAAACAGCGCACGAAAATTTAAAAATCCTAGTGCTAATGTTTTCAATGATAATTTATTTTGATTTCTGAAATAAAACGTAGGAGTGTTCTGTAAGAAACATGGTTGTGTTCTGGGATTCTTATGATTCTTTCAAACAACCAAACACTGTGCTGTCTGGCACAAGTTAAACCACAGATGGCATGGAGTTAAAAGGTTGGTAGACTGCCTAATTTGTACAGATAAATTCTGACGTTTCGAGCAAAGAACCAGTGGCGTGACGGAGCTAGTGGGGGCCCTTAGGAGAATTTTGCTCGGAGCCACCCGAATCCCACCTTAGATTAGACATGCAGTTTAAGACTTCAATGAACTGCTGGAGGGTATAGCCATATACAGTCAGAACTCTGAATCAGGTAAAAAAAATTATTACATTTGCAACTGAACCTTCACAAGACACATGAAATTATCTATTTGATGAAAGATAAGGAAAATGGAAAACAATAACATGTACATGTTAACATTAACGTGGCATGTGCAAGATCTAGTAAATGTACAGTGACAATTCCTATAGTCATGTTGAACCAAAATAATGAGTTACTATATACAACAGAGCTACTAACATAAATGCTATTTTACATAATAAGCTATCAGCAATGAAAAAATACAATGACAGTTTTATTTCTTTTGAAATATGACCTTTAAAATGAAAAGGACAAAGTATTTAAGCTACATTAATGTTCGCAGTGAGACTTCATGACACAATGTCCACTATTAATTAAAATTTTTAAAGTCATGACGTCATCATAGATTCATCGGGGGGAGCCCTTAGGAGTTGCTCTAACCCTGACCTTAGTCCGTTACGCCACTGCAAAGAACCCTTCTTCAGAGAGTGAAAAGAACATGTTTCACTCTCTGAAGAAGGGTCTTCACGCAAAACATCAGAATTTTTCCCTATAAACTCGGCAGTCCACTCACCTTTTGACTGTTTTATACACGCAACATCCTATTTTTTTACATCGATCTCTGGCGCGAGGTTAGTTCAGTCAGTGTATAGTCTATTATTGTAGTTGACCAGTTACACAAATGTCGACGGATTACTCATTACAGTTTCCGCTAACTACGCGTATGTTTATATAAATAGAACATTAACAAGCATTCATTTATCCGTACAACGGTTTATCTGTCGGCAGGTGGTGGCTGGGTCCCTAGCAATAGGTTATAGCAACACCATGGAGATCTTTAAGCACACTTACAACTCCATTTGATAGCCCACTTGATTATACATGTGTGCACTTCAATTGTTGCCAGGGAGCTTTGCGCCAACTTCTAGATTGTCATAGAAACCTTCTTTGAAAGGCCAACTTATTTGTTCCCAAAAAAATTACGAGTTCACGGGTGGTAAGCTAATTATGAAAACAGAGACTCTTTGTGGAAGGAAGCCTTACGAGGTTACGGCATTTCGTTCCACAGATGTAGGAACCATCGTCGAACTTAACTACGCGAGTCGTCACCAAATCTCGCACTTTCTGGAGTATCTGTGTGAAGACTTGGACACGGTATCAAAGGCGAGGTCGGTGGATGAGGTGATTGATGGACTGCGACAGATCAGATCTTGCCACTTATAATGGTCAGTGCGCACCACTGGCACTGTAGTAACTTCTTTCCTTTCACGTTAATTTATGTGAACAACCTGTGAGTGTGTAATAAGTCACTAAAAGCAGACTAGTTCACAGGGTAAATTACTTTCAATTTAGCTCGGAATCTGTTTTCATACACAAACCATTGAAAGACTCGAACAAAGTTGAGACACAGGGTACGTCTGACAAACACTTGGATTCAGTGCTCATCTCCCGAACTCAAAGTGCTTCGGTGAGACTGATACTTTGGGGCTCGACTGCTAGTTATGATAGCTCAGTTGCAATCAATGGCAGGGGGTGAGTGTCCCAGGGAGAAAGCTTGTCTCACGCCTCGCCCCATCATATGGTATGATGGAAACTATGGGTAAGTTTGGTATTGACCATATTAATCGCAATTGTTTCTAATAACGAAGGAAATCACACTTAGGAGTGTTTATATTCATGCATTCATATTTCTACACCCGTAGGACTTACGGCTTCGCGCCACCAATTTCATTCACCATCTAGTAATTCTCAACACTGGCCCCCTTCACTCCCCAACCCAAAAAACCTAGTTACACCGCTGGCTTCAGTTAATTCAAAATTTGTTCAACAAATATTGTTTATTGTTAACTCCTGGTTGGCCAGCAAACAATGAAGTTTTTATTTTTTTATTTTATTTTATGACCATATCCTCTTCAATTCATTTGGAAAATGCTCTGCTAAAATTATGGTCCATAGCTGCTGTACTTACAGTACAGCTCTTCTATTTGAATAACTGTTTCAGTAGCTTGTTCTGGCGAACGTTGAACAAACTTGGGCCACATATACCATCTTCATGATGGCAACCAATTTAAAGGTCTTTTAATATTTACATCTCAATTATATACGCTATCCTGGTATTCCCTTGTTCGCGTCTCTGTTCTGTGTCTCTGTCAGCGTGATTCGAAAGAGCTTTTACATAATCACGAGATATAAAACGACTTATTTTGATCCCTTATTTATCCATGAAAAATTTAAATAAGAAGGAAGTATGAAAGAGATGTGCACAAAGGTGCGGTCCTAAAATTTTAACAAAGTGCGGGGTTATCGTTCTAAACGGTGAAGGTGATCTAACTCAAAGGAGTAATTTCGTTGTTTCGACGAGGTTGTGATCTTACTTAACTAGGAGGGTAATCTCCTCCAGTACGGCGGCAAATAACATGAATTACTACTAACCCCTCTACTAACTATGATGGCAGACCAAACACTAAATTTACTTTTATTATATGCTAAAATGAAATCTTTGTTATTACTTCAAAAACGTTACATGAACATCACTGAAACCTTTGTTTTCCTGCGGTTTGAGTACAGAACATACGTTATAAGGATAAAGCAATTTTTCTCGACTGTTGCTGTCTGTGTTTTCTCAGTTTAAAACTGTAAGCATTTAGCATCCCCTTCATCTCACTTTAGTCTTGTTATTCAACTCGAATCTTGAGTTTACACGATGATTTTTTTCGGAATTTGTTTTTAAAATTGTCGGCTGGCAATGAATACTAATTTCGTACCGAGGAACCTAAATATAAAATTTGTGATAATCATTTCGCAGAGAAACTAGCCGCGTGACCTGGCACGTGACCTGTGTGAGGCCAGCAAAAAATAAGATAAAGAATTTGTTCACTTATATTTAGTTGTCCGACTAGTTAGTTCGTACAAAAGCTATTAGGCAACTCGCCCTCGTACGTTGTCTAAAGCCTTGCTCTGTCTAGCTAGGAAACGTTGTGGAAACATTAGGTTTTACCGGTATTTCTAGTATCACTTCACCCAAGACATCCATGACCATGATGACTCTAAATTGTAGCTTTGAATACGCCAAAAAGGTTCTGCCAAAAATTAGAAATAATTTTCTTTCCCAGGAAGCTTCCTTTGGCGAGTTTCTAAACTAGGAAACATTGGGGAAAATCTAACGTGTCCGCAGTTTCCTGTTTCGACAGGCCATGGTTCTACCGCTTCCCCTTCCATCCCTAAATTGAGAATGGGATCGTCAGAAATCAACCAATAAGAGAGCAGGCCTTCAGGTGACGGTACAATAGGCCAATAAGGAACCAAAGATATTTTAAACCATAATTTTGGCGCTCAGAAAGTTAATGTCCGGGGGGTATATGATTGGGCGGTTTCTGTGTTTACAGTGAAGTGCATATCTATTAGCTCAGCAACGATGGACAAAGGCTGTTGAGACACCGATATTTCAGACCTTTTTCTTAGTTCTTTTTTTATATCATGTATAGAGACATGGCGCAACTGTAAATAATGCCAAGACAGCTGTATATAACCGAAAGTGAAAACTGTGGAAGGAAAGACGGTACGTAAATTATGTCCAATTCGAAGACGAAGGTCGCTTTCTTTGACAGCTTATGAACGTCAAATAGATAAAACTTGGTATTCCTTGTAGCATTTAGTGAACGGTTAGTATTATATGGTTAAGTTTCCTAGTTTTACCAAAGTGATTCTGATTTTATAGTCCGAATTATAAATCTGAAGGAAAAACTTTGGCATTTGATTATTTTTACGGATTATATCAAATATATACTAGATGTTAGTATAATACGTGCCATTTTTTGCCTTCTCGAATCTTCATCTGTTTGCATTGTATTTTTAACTTTTAGTTCAAGGAAAAATTAGTCAGTAAAAATTTTAAAACTTGCACTTCTGCCATACGAGCTTGGTAGAAGTTCTATTTGCAATTTTAGACTTCGACCTTTCAGTTCAATTCTGGTGATACGTCGTTGTCGTTTTGTATAATCCCGTCAACTTTTACGACCAGTTGTAATTCCGGTGAATAGTTCCTTTGCTTTCTCAGTGTTTCCTTCGATTTCTTTTGGATTTCATTCCTTAAAAATGAAAAATACCCTCTGGAATAAGTCCTAGGACGAATTTATCGTATTGCGTAACGAAGATTGGCTAACTGTTACTTGGTTTGTTTAACGAGTTCTTGGTGATAAGGCCCTGCAAAGGATATTGTTCATGGGGATAGTATGGAATAGATATTCCTGAGGGTTGTGTGGAGTTCTCGGTTAAAGTTATATTTTGGACAATTCTCTTTCGCCTGACGCCTAATTAACGCTGTTGTTTACAACAAAGACTTTCCTGCCCAATATTCGGTGGAGAAATACCGTAGAAATAGAATGGCTCCATATCGTCCCGGTATTAGGAATCCTAGGAAGAATGCTTTGTCAATAGGCCCTTCAGTAATAACTGGAAGAGTAAATGCACTCGAGTATGCATGAAGGTAGTGTATGCGAGTTATAACTGTTATGGCGTTAGCGACTGGTAATGTCACGCATAAAGCATTATATGTTCTCAGTTACTTGGATTGATAATGCGTTTCACGTTTGTATCAACAACATATCGGCATTAAAGCTTTGTAAAATACATTTTTTGCCACCTCGTAACATATGCGTTGCTTTATGATAAAGAACTCTACATTTGGCTACCCAAGCGGGTAGATTATTCATAGCTAGCATATCAAATAAGTCTAGAAATATTTTACTGGTAAGGTAAGGTAAACCAGCTTTCACAACTATTCGGGTACCGAACCCAAAGTTAAATAACATTTTTTGTGCATTCCTTCAGGCAAAATATCCTCAAACAACCTTGTCTAGGTTAAAGAGGGTAAAAATGAGACCACAGTACTGTATACCTGATAGATTGGAATGAAAACATGTTTTTGGAAAACATTACAAAAATATTCAGATTGTGGAATAAAATAATGGTAATTCTGAATGTAGTTTGGATATTCCGATGTATCTATGATATTGTAAATTTTCAATCACATCTTAGTCATCTTCAGACAGTTACTTACAAAAATTCATAATGAAATCAGTTGGTAGAAAATATTCAGATTGTTCAACTCAAGAATCAGTTATGTACAGAACAATATAAATGTATAGAGTACGCTGGAGTACTGGACAAAAACCAAAGGAATATTTAGATTTAGAACTCTATGATTATAATTGATAAAACAATGGATGTGGCATGTTATGAGCAAATACTGTATATTTTCTTAGGTATATTTCTGATAAGCAAAGTTGGTGAGGACCAGGATGTACCCCTAGTCAAACCACTCCCTGTAGAGATTGGATTTTAATATTCTTTAGCTAGTGGTCTGTATAGCCAAAAGGGAATTTTGGGGGCCTGAAGGTCTTTTACTTGTCTGGTTAAAACTGGGACTTAGGAACCATTGCAATATATATTATTTCCAGGACCTGGTTAGTTTCCCAGTAACTTTTATCTTGTTAACTAAGACAAGGTTGCAGAGCTTTTACCCATTGACTATCAAACTTAACTGTGTTTGCAGCATTTCTGGGTATAAGCAAGCAACACTATTGTAAATTACATGACATAATTTACAAATAAACAAAATTTTTAGAAAACAGTTGCAGAAAATACTTGGCCATATACTGTACTGTAGATGGGTAACAGGCCACAAGATATTACCTGCTGAATTTCAAAATTTATTTCATTTCTAAAAAATCAAATTGTCAATTCTTAGTTTCTTTACTATTTACTAGACTGTGACCTATCTCTGTGGGATGGAAGTGTTGTGAGCAACTTGAGTAAAATTGGCATTTACTGTAGAATGTAGTTATGATAATAATTTTTTTTGAATGTTTAAGTTACAGTAACTGTGCATACTGTATGTACCTGTACTACAGTTACATACAGTACAGTTGTTAATATTAATAGTATATTGAAGTTATTGTATATAAAGGGATTTAATTAAAAAGATGCGTGGTTTATTATTCTTACCTAAAATGTTTTTGTGCCAGAATTTTATCAAAAAAGGCCTAACTGTGAACCAATACTGTATTTTCCAGGCAATTATACATGTGTTATCTGTTGATTTTTCCTTTTTCAAAGTTCCTGAGCATTATGGGATGGTGTGTGTAAATAGTAATGTGTTGGCAGAAATTTTTTATGGTCTCAAGCACGGGTTAAAGTTGTGCATTTTGAAAGGAACATGCAGCATTTTTATGAGAGCAAAGATGTGCTACATAAAACATAATATGCAGAAGTGGAAAAGCAGCATCCCATCCACTTTTTTATGTCTTCTGCTTGTAAATTAGCCTTTTAATACCTTCCTGTGCTATTCTAACTTTACGTACAAATCAAGAAGGAACATCTAATATGTTCCATTTCATCTTCTGTAAACGGTTGTAATGTGTTTCATCAAGCATCACACTCTATAAGAAACTTCAAATAATAGCATTGAATAAAAGAAAGTAAAATAATGCTATTTTTATGAATTCACACCCACTAGCTTAAGATTTTTGTGACTCTTGTGATATAAAACTACGTACATTGCATGGGATCTTCTGGTGGATCTGTGTTGTCAAAAAAGAATTTAGATGCTAATTTTGGCCAGTGTGCATAACTGCTTGGAAAATATCATAAATGTAAATAAATAAAATCAGATTGACTGATTCACTTGGTGATTGAGCTAATGGTTCATCAAAGAGTCTGGGAAAGGTTCAGGTGTAGCAGATTTGAAAACTGTTATCAATAGAAACAGTGTTTTGGCTTCCATATTATCCTAAGGATGATTCTGAAATAGTATTTAAACAAATTTAGGAAAGCAATTTAAATAAAAGAAAACTCCCATTTTGATAGAAATCAGTACCCTGCTTGTGTATTATATTTTAAGATTAAATTTGTTTTTAATAAATTCTATTTTGAGATCTACAATATGTTGTGTAGAAAAATAAAGCCTGTTTCAATTTGGTTCATGAAGCTCATTTAGTCCAATTTTGATGTGCATGCAAAAGTAGATAATCGCATATTATTTATTTTCTTGTTAAAAAACAAACTGGCTTGCACTGCAATCACCCAGTGTAGATGCATTGAGCATGTGGGTGTCTATTTATCAACATTCTTACAATGGCACACAGTTTCATATCATGTTAATTTTATTTTAAATAAACAGATGAGAGGAAGAAATTTGAACATGGACAAATTGATGAAAGTGCTCCACTATGAGCTGGGAAGAGAGTCCAGATGTCGACCTGTTATTTTATATAGTGCTATGTCGCCACAGGTAAGTGTACAATCTGACAATCTTTAGTTACTTACTGTACAGTACTGCTGTAATGAAACTTAACCCTTTGAACACGAGCGGCCGGTTTTCCGACCACTATTTCCCATGGTTCAAAATCCGAGCGTCTGGAATACTGGCCACTACGCACTCTCATAAATATGCATGTTTCATAGCAACTTTTTTGCCAATTATTTACATTTTTTTGAAATGACTGCATGCTTACATGTTCAGTGGATGTTATACAAAATTCTTGAGTGATTTTCCACCATTTTTCGAAAAAATTTTTATAAAATGGCTTGAAGATCGATACCCGAGGGTGATGTGTTAGCTCAAGTACTTGATTCTGATGAGGAAAGCTTACAAGGCAAAGATTATGGAAAAGGTAGCGTTGTTCTTGACTGAGACCAATTGACAAGCCCAACGTCTTGCTGCTCAGAAGCCTAGTGGGTACATTGCAAAAACATTGGGGGCAGAACCACTCACAATGGAAGAGCTCAGGGCTTTTTTTGGCCTTAGGGTTGCAATGGAAATGCTGATACATAAGGATCGA
>JBAHVQ010170516.1:0-18756 GCA_036872915.1 Nanipora kamurai
GCTGACATCAGCGAAAAATGTAAAACAAGATGGCGCTACCCGTACCCGTACACCGGAACCGGGGTATCTTAACCTCTTTATTGTTTACCTCGGATACCTTCTTCTTTCTCATGGCATTGTCTTCTCTTGTTATGAGCTCTAATACAGTAGTTTGAATTTGAGGAGGTACATTCCAGATCTGTTGACAAAGATTTCCTATGTTTGATACGATCTCTGGTCTGTCTTTATGCGATAGATCATTTGTTCCAACATGTAGTATAATTTTCTCCGGACTTTCCCGTAGCGTTGGTTTGATATAGTCCTTCCTTTGATTTGTAGTTGCCCAGGAAAAGCATTTTACTTGAACTCTACGCTGGGTTAATCGTGCAAACTTATCTTGTCGCAGGTCTTTTAGCAATAAGTCGTCAATAATTGCTATAGATTTACCTTTGTTTTGTGTGACGTAATGATTCTGTTGTTTTTGTTGTTGCTGTTGGACAGACGTATCCATTAGTTCCTCACAAATATCGACCCCGATTACTTCGTCCTCAAGGTGTGAGAACTGATTTGGGTAAATACGTTTTATGTGTTTGACACTGACCTACAAACTGCGGTTTTGCTTTTGGACTTACTTTTACGCTTACCCTTGACTTCGGTATACTCTTGTTGTTCTATTTTGTTCCTGCTTTGCAGCTTTTCGTTAAATTCCATTTTTAGCATCTTAATGGCTGCCCTCAGTAAGGGAATGGTGTTCTTCTTCCACGTTTGATGGCGGTTTCTCAATATCACTTTCCTCTGGTGCGTGACTTTTGCCAATGTGTTGAATAAATCTCGCTTTACTCTTTAAGCGATAAGAGTTCAATAGGTTTTGGAAATATGTCTGAGACTTAGATTCCAAGTTGTACGGATGCGGCCTCAACAAAGATGGTGATTCCTTCGCCGCATTATTAGCATTTGCATTTAGAATTGATCTTTGATTGAGGTTTTCTGTTGCCGTAATAATTCATTTTCAGTCCTAAGTTTTTCGTGATCACAAGGCTTTCTTTCTGTAGTATTGAGCGAGGGCCCAAAGCATGGCTATATCAAGCTTTGCGTCACTGTCGCCTCGACAGATAACTTTCTACAATTGCTCATCAGATTTTGCGACGTCGGTTTCACGTTGGCTTTCGGAATCTGTTCGAGAAGAACTGTTCCGGTTACAACAATTCGGCTGTACATTCGACGTTAAAGTTGGGACTTGAGTACCATTTGTATTAGCATGTAGTTTCACCCAAAGGTGGCGATAAATTAGAATCACTTACGATTTGACTAACTTCGTTTGAATTCTCTGTGAAAGTCTTTGCTTTTTCTAAGTACTCACGAAGTCTTTGAAGCAACTCCTTCTTAACTCCCGACTTCATCAAGCCTCTTAATTCGAGTGCTGACTTTCATTTCATCCAGTCTTAGTTCACAAACTGGCGTTCATACCCTTGTTTGGTCGCCATATCCCCTTCGACCGTGATTGGATCAAATTTGCTTCGTAGCAAAACCTGTGCAAATTTGTTTATCAAGATTGCAGGGTCGGAAATTCGTGTGTAAATATGTTTCAAACCCGGAGTGATGGAAATTTTAAATTGCAAACGTGGCAAACTAAATGCAAGTTTAACTTGGAGTAAATTTGCCAAGAAATTTGTAACGTGTCAAGTTAATTCACTAACCTTCAACGATTTTACTCTATACAATAAATTTCATACTTCATGCATTTTCATTGGTCGTCATCCATGATCTTTTAATGAACGGATGCGCGTATAGGGTCGCTAAAGTAATGAACTGATCACAATTCTACGCGTATTCATTACGAACCAATGACGTCGCTTGATTTGTATGGATCATGTATCACGTCAGACTACTGTTTTCGTATTTGTCAAGGCCCGAAAATTCCCTGTAGGCTTTCAATCATCGTTTTAGATATTTTTGCTTGATTGTTTTATTTGTTTATTGTATAAAACAAATATATTTAATTTTTCCGTTGTCTGTTCAGTTATAGATGCACAGATGACGTCACAACGTGGTAAAAACATCATTGACCCAATCGGCTATACCCTAGTGAGCCACTTATTTGTTCTTACCCCGCTCTGTCGTCATCTGTGCATCTATAACTGAACAAACACCGGAAAAATTAATTCTATTTGTTAACCACTAGACACTCTTGATGCCATTTCTCGAATCCGTAACATCCGACAAAACCTATTTGGTCACGGGTGGATACTATTCAAGTCACTATTCACTAATATTTCTCTTATGAAAATAGCCAACGTTGTCCTAGACACAGCTTACCACAAATACCCAATCACCACATCATTGAAAAAAAATATAAAAGCTGTTATCGGGTTCCTGTTGATAGACTGCCTTCTCTGATAACGGTGAATTCTACCAAAACAAAAACGGGGTCACTATACTATTCCAATGAGAAACGATACAAGCTTGCAAATAAGACAAGGTAAAAAGGAGTATTATTCTAATAAAATTACTTGTGAAAGGCAGAATCCAAAAAGTGCATGGAAGACAATTAACAATCTACTTGGCAAACAAACTAAACACTCAAAGGTGAATGAGTTAAATATAAATGACAAAAATCTGACAAGTCCAAGTGAAATTGCAGAAGGATTTAATGAATTTTTCTCAGTAATTGGGCCAAAATTAGCTGAAGAAATTGGAACTTGCAATTCTAATTTCAAACAGTATATCCAAAAAAAACAAGTCTGAGTTTGCTGCATTTGAAGCAGTCACTGTCAATAACATCTATCGTCTCCCTTGTCAGCTGCCCAGTGCCAAAGCTACTGGTATAGATAACATTTCAAGTAAGATAATTAAAATTATATTGCTGTTCCAGTTATTTCAAGTTCCCTTACATATGTATTTAACCAATCCATTACACTTTGCATATTCCCAAATGACTAGAAGATAGCAAGAGTAACACCAATCTTTAAAAATGGTAAGCAAAATTTGCCAGGTAATTATCGACCTATATCTGTTTTGCCTGCCATAAGCAAAGTCATGGAACATATTATGTACACACAACTGTATAAATATTTGACAAAAAAACGAATTACTTTCTGAGCGTCAGTTTGGTTTTCAAAAACACCATTCTACTGTTACTGCTCTTCTGGACTGTACCAACAACTGGTATGTAAATATGGACAGAAAATTATTTAATCTCGTGGTTTTAATAGATCTGAAAAAAGCCTTTGGTACCGTTGATCACCAAATTCTATTAGACAAAATGGAACTCCACGGTATCAAAGACAGTGCTCTTTTACTACTCAAATTATATTTGTTGAAACGTAGTCAAAAATGTTAAATTAATGGACGTCATCAGAACGTGGACTAAAATGTGGTGTTCCACAATGATCTATTTTAGGACCGCTATTTTTCTTAATCTACATAAATGATCTACCGGAATGTTTAAACAAAACCCAAGCAAGACTATTTGCTGATGACACAAATATAACAGCAACACGAAAGACGATGGGTGAAATTGAGAATGCAGTAAACTCTGAAAATCTTCGAAGATGGCTCATTGCCAATAAACTAAGTCTGAATGTTGCAAAAACAGAATTTATATTAACTGGTTCAAAACAGATGCTTAAACGAGTAAATGACTACCAACTAAACATAAATAATGAAGGCAAACAAATAAAGCAAGTCTTTGAAAGTAAAGCTCTGGTGGTTAAAATCGACCAGCACTTAGACTGGAAAAGTAACACCGAAAACGTATGTAAAAAATTACTTCGGGTTTAGGCGCCCTGCGACGTCTTAAAGAGTTTACAGACAGGAAAACACTTATATTTGTATATAATGCTATAATACAACCATACTTTAATTACTGTTGTGCAGTGTGGAATGTTTTTGGTGAAACCCAGTCAATACGTTTGCAAAAACTTCACAACAGAGCTGCTCGCATTATAGCAAATTTATCCAATGAAGTAAGCCAGGAAAATGCTTTAAACATGCTAGGATGAGAACCATTAAAACAACAAAGGGAAAAGGCAAAAGCAAAAGTCATGTTTAAAATTCTTAATAATATTGGTCCAGAATGTCTGAACAAACTTTTCACTTTCAGACAAGACGTCTTAAATCACAATCTTCGCGGAAGTTCTTCCAAAGTGTGTTTGCCAAAACCACGAACAAACAATATGAAGAAAAGCCTTATGTTTAATGGAGACTTAATATGGAACTCCCTGCCATCAAATATAAGAGATAGTAAATCATTTACAAAAATTGCTACTTATAATGTTGATTGTACCTAAGATTCTGTCATTATCTACTATTTTGTTTATCATCAATGTAATATAGTTATTCATTCTGCTATTTTTGTTTTGTTTGTAAACAATGTAATTTTCCCTTATATTGTTTTACACGCCCATCGTGGAAACCAGCTTTTGCTGACGATGTTAGCGTGGATAAATAAAATAGTTCAATCAATCAATCAATTCTCCACTGCGTCCCTCGCTCGCCACATTATCATGATTGCCTCAAAAGCAAGAGATTGTGACAAAGCTTATAAATTCGAACAGAATCAACCTTTAAGTTTGCTGTGTCTAATGTAACCTCCTGACCAGTTCACCGTAGGCAGATTCTCGTTTAACGATGAACATTTCTTCGGCCTTAAAATTAACTCCTCCGACACAACAGTCTTTCGAAAATCCACCCATACTGAGCTAATACAGGCGTTAATTTCTTGAAATGATTCTCCTTCCAACTTATCAAGATCTCATGAACGCCTTTACATCAACCTTTCAATACAATACCGATGCATGAACGGCAGGAAACCATCACCAACACACGTAACAACATACAAAAAATTTAGATTTGAATTTGATTTACCGTTTTCCTAAAAATGCTTATTTCTTTAGCAGTAGCTTTCCAGACAATGACTAGAACCTAGTCGAAACGTAGAAAAATCAATAAATATGTTTTTCTTTTGGAGAGTAACAATAGTTCAAAGTTTAATAAAATGTTCCCGTAATTAGTAACAAATTACATTTTTCAAATGGTGAGTAATTTGGGAATATATTTAAAAACAGTATATGTAGCTGTAACTAACAGCAAATTCGGTATCGCGAAGAGGTCGACAATTTAGTGTGCAACGAACGCTTTCCACCACTATATCCCTGAAGCTTTGCTTTTCACTTTTAATTTTTAAATCAATATATATGATGCGTTTAGTACAAGTCTAAAAGAAGCTTCTTTGATTCTTTATCCATTGATCCATTGATTCACGGAATTGTTGATTCACCAACCTGCTGAGTGACAGAATTGACGAATAACTGCTTCGTCGACTTACTGCTAGGCTAGCTTATTAAAAAAATGATTTTTTTCAATTACTTTTTAAGTATTTAGTATTTTATTTAATTCGTTTTTTACTTAGTTTGCACAAACTCCTGACCTTGACTATGATGCCTCATTCAAAAGTTTTCGTAAAGTCTTGGAAAATATGAAGCAGAAATTGACCACTGATTGCTACGAGAGAGTCAAAAAGACAGGATGTTTATTGATAGGAGAACCCTGCAGTGCTGATGAGAAATATGGTGTTGCTTTACTAAGCAAACAGGATTGCATGGACAGACTCAAATGGTAAGCATTTCAGTAGGATCACATACAATTAGAATTAATCTGAAGTTCTACGATAGGTTTCGACGAGACCCCGCAAAATTCAGCCGTTTTTAAACTGTTTAATAAATGAGCAAGAATGATCTTATTAGGTTTAAAACAACGAGGGCGTAGACCAACTGATTTTACACTTAATAAAACACGTACTGTGAGTTCATTGAGCGGCTTCAAAAACGAGCCCCAAAAAGTGTGTCCCTGTGAAGTCTAAACAATGGATCACATTCAATCAACCATTCACCACAAACGTGAGGTATTAAAGCCAAAAAAACATCCCCGTCACTTAGGGAGAAAAGCAGTTTCGATGTAAACAGTACGATCTTGAGCCCTCGGTTCATTCGACCTTTTTGACCTTGACGACCTTCAACGTGTCTGACAAATTTAGAAGGGGGGGGGGACCGAACGCTTTAATAATTCTATCAACAACTAAAAGATAGATTTGCTTCGGTTTCGAAATATTATTTTTATAGATGAGCCAAATAACAATGTAAACTTAAGAGAACCAGTTCAGAATGTCATCGATTATGAAGATTAAACTTCGCAATCGAGTGCTTCGGCAAACGACCGAGTTTGTCCTGGCGCAACTCAAGTCGCTTGCACCTTCACGTTTGAAATTTCAAGCGGAGTGATTTCAAGATTGAGATGAACTTGAATAGTTTGCTGTTACTTCAACTAACGGGTTATTTATTTATTAATTTAAATTAAAGATTTATTTCTTGAGTGTAAATAGATTACTTTGCAGCAGTTGTTAAACCAGGGTTTCGGTTCCTAACACGGTGAAGTACTTTACTTAAGAGGACAGCAAGGGTGCTCCAAGTTCTGACACGGTCGAGATGGACCGGGTACGATTTATAATTACTGTATATATATTTAGTATAAACTCAACTATCGTCTATTACAAATCCTGCATTCTGATTGGCTACTCAACCATTGTCGCTTTGGGATAGACTGGTTGGGAAAATGAAATTAAAACTTGAAGAAGTATGGCTGCTAGCTCGCGTTTTGCAGACGTTTCGGAGGAGTTTTTGGATAATTTGGTTGAAAATTCTATTCCAGAAAAAACTGAAAAGGCAACAAAATATGGAATAAAGATTTTTAATAGTAAGGGACGAAAAAAATTCATACACTATAAAATAAACCGATTTTACTGGTCATTCAGGAGTAATTTATTAAGGCGGCATTTCGCACCAACAAAACTGCATTTTTTTCATAGTTCGCAAAATTAGCACGTAATCATTGTTTTTGGCAAAGGGTTTATACTAAAACAATTAGACAACTCCGACTCATTGTCTAATTATTAAATATATACATACAAACGCAAAACGAGATTTTGACCGTCTTTTGATCTCGCGGGTAAATGGACTCAGGCACGTCGAGATTAGCACCTTACCCAGTATTAGTACCATGCCTTTGGCCCGAGTGGCTCATTAATTTAAAGTAAAAATTCGAGCAGGAAGTTGGTGAAAGTGACAAAAATTTCCGTAGTACACTGAAGTTGGATAATCAGGGGACTGGGCCGAACAGAGTTAAGTCATTAAGCCATTCGTCATCTCGTATTAGTTGACTTCGCTAAGGCACGTGACCGATGGTTAGAAGGGATTTTGTGAAAGGCCCGGAAAACAGTTCCTCAATATTAACCGAATTTTCCACGAAAAATACAACTATATTCTACTTCTCAACTAATTTCTTTCCTTTCTTCAGTATTCCCGACCGGACCTATCCCAACGGAACGACGTACCGCCCAAACGCCGTCATATGTGCCCATTTGCCTAACGAAGACGAAGTTGCACCATATTCACCTACCACTGATCCCACAAGCCGTGCTACAAATCCAGTTTATAAAACTTCGTATGTAAGCCAAACGGCATCCGTCATAGTTGAGTGTATTTTACTGTTAAGCGTTTTCTTATTGTGATAGCTGTTAAACTTAAATAAAACAATACTTTGTATGAGATTGTTTAGTCAGTAAAATTGTCAGCAGCAGTTGACGTCAAAGCATTTATATATTTATTCATTCATTCACTCGTTCGTTTGTTTGTTCCTTCGTTTGTTCGGTTGGTCGGTCGGTCATTTGTTCGTTTGATCGTTCGTTCCGGTTCGTCTTTTTCCGTTCGTTCGTTTGTCCGTCTATTCGTGCGTTTGTTTGTTCGTTTATTTATTTATTTATTTATTTATTTATTTATTTGTTTTTATTCTTAATTTTACCCCAGCCGATGAGAAAATTTTCATGTTCGAATTTTGTATCAAGATTCTATCTCCCAAGAGAAAAGTATCGTCAGGCAGAGAACAAACTGGATCTTACCCCTTAAAATGAACTCCACGTATGTTTTTCAGACGATACCTAAAATGACGGAAAAGTGCTGTAGACTGTGCTCCGACAATGCTTTCGTTATTTAGCGAGCAAGTAGATAAACTGCTGCACTTACTTCATGAAATCCTAGGAATTTTTATATTCCCCCTAAGTTTTGTATTGCAAACAAGAGACCTGATGGATAAATATTCAAAAATTAAGTTTGACTTAAAAAGCTTGGAAAATTAAAAAATGTTGTAAAAATCCCTTGGATAATGGAGGAATAAAAATCAAAACTCGGCTAGAAACACGTAGAGGAGGTATAATGGTTAGTACATTTTTAAAGACATCCTCGCTTTTTTATTTATTTATTTTTTTTTTTTATTTTAACACAACATCATCAGAGAATGAAGTTTAGTATTACAAAAACTAAAATATAAGGGTACGATAGAGGTTTACTAACATAACCTCCCTCAGTTGCTTACTCCTTTACAACTTCAATACTGGTGCCCCCTTCTTCATCACATGATTTCACCATCCTTACATAATTCTTCACCCTCCTCTTCTTCCATCTGCGACATCCACATAAGAAAAAGCTTCCTTATTCAAAAACTACATCATAATGGATATTGGGATCTATGGATCGGGATCGTAATCACGATGCTTTTACACAGGGCAAACGGGATATAAATTCCAAAACAAGCTCTATCCCACTATCTTACAAATCGATATTTTTCGTTTATTAACACTTAACATTTTTAACATAAAGGATGCCAACGCTGAAGATATCTATTCAATCAATCAATCGACGTTGATTCAGAAACAACTTATTGCCAGTTATATATTTTGTATAATATACTTTGCCAACCCCTGCACATAAACTTGAGTAATTTTTTTTCGAATTTGGAGACCTTTTTATCGCATGACACAGGTCATGACCAGAGTCATGAACAGTAGTTTTGTAAGCTAAGTTCAAAACTTTTCAAGCCAGAGTAGCGTAAAACCATGTCTGATTATTCACCTCGCTGCGTTGGGAATTTGTTTACATATGACGTTTGGTTGATGCACTTGTTTTTGTTCATATATATCGCTGTTAAAGTTTTGTTAAAAAGTATACACAGGGATAAGTTAAAAATATTGTTGGTGAAAATCAGACATTTTCGACTATATAGTCATTATCAGGATAAGAATGATGACTGTATAGTCGAAAGCGTTTAATTTTTACCAACAACATTTGTAACCTATTCCTGTGTATACTTTTTAACACACTTGTTTTTACTTAATAGAAAAGATATTTTCATTTGAATGGATTACAAAAACTAACTGGGGTCATTGTTCGAAAACAAATCAGATTTAGTTTGTTTTTCCAAATCATCAACGGTAAGATACGTACATTCGCATTTTTGGCTTGAAATTAAATTGCTTATGAAACCAAAAAATCGACATTCTACATCCTCTTTCACTAAAGAGTAAGTACGGAGCGACCGAGAATTCCGTTGAATTTTTTATCCTACGTTGCTATTGCTTGGAAAGCAAAGAGACTTGGAAGCATTCTTGGTATTTGAGTACATGACTGGAAGCTCATGTTTATATTGTTACCAAGAGAACATATTAGACATCAAGCCCCTGTAAAGTGTAAGAGAATACCAGTGTATATTTTCATGTGAGATAAACAACTTTGAAAAATACTGTGTTTCTCGCATTAAGAATCTTTGGCCAAACTCAGGAACTGCAAGAGGTCAACAGCAGTAGTTCAGAGATCGCGAAAAACTTTAATTTGTGAGATAAGGGAAAAGGGGTCTGGAACCATGTATGTTGCTATGGTAACTATATAAAGACAAGCAGCTAATTAAGCACTTAAGTACTAATGTGGCTGCAAAGTTTTGCTATTTTTTAACAATACTAGCGTATATATCTAAGATTTAAGATTTCACTCATCTAGCCTGCACAACTAGTGATGTCTTCAAGCAAAAAATTCACAAGCCAAAGGCAAGTGACAAGAAAAAAATTTTAATGGAATTCCCATTCCCCCGTTCCTACCTCTTAAGACAATCGAAAATGGAATGTCGACTTTTTGGTTTTATTAATACTTTAATGTGACTGAAAATGGACATCTAAAGCGTCTTGGCCGGAAAATTTCAGCCAACACTCACCAACTATGGGACATTCTTGCCTCTTGTACAGTTATGTCTTGAAAAACGCTTAAGTTGGCGTTTCATAGCTGTAAAAATTCAGAACTTTCCATCCGGAACTCCCAAGAAAATTACATTTCTCACACCCCCTTGATGGAAGCCTGGTAAAGTCTCTGGTTGCCTTCCCCCTTAGTACAATCCTGGCTTTGCCATAGCTCACAAGAAGTTTGGGAAATAAGGCAATAATGATGTATGAATTAGTAAATGGCTTTGCTTCCAGTTATTTAATCAGATTATTTAATTTTCAGAGAACCAATCTTGGCATAAGATCTGGTAAAAAACATTTTAAGAGTCTTATAAACAAAAAACCAAACTTCTTCGGTTTTGATATTTCAATGAAATTGATTTATTATTTGTTCCACCTTTTTTTCCATTGGCAAATCTGTCAGATTTACACGAAAGTCATTTAACCTAATGGATAAGCTGGTGTGAAATTAGCCTTTCTAGACCAGTATAGACCTCCTGGAAGCTATAGTTGCAGTTTATGTTGCGAAAATTTTATCAAATGCTTTCATTTTGGTTCCAGCTGTGGAGTAGTTAATATTATATAATACTTCAAAAATCTGGCCAATGTGCTAAATTTACATTGATATATCATTGTTATCAAAATTTGCAAGTTTTGTGATGAAATTTGATATTTAGATGAAAGTTAAGGTAAGGTTTGTCAACTGGCTTTTTGGGGGCGGCAAAATTAGCTTTATGAGCTGGAGCTGCTCTGGATTTTTTGTTACCTCATCCATGTATAAACATTAACCTTACGACAGCTTGAACTACTGAAGTTTTTGAATGTTTTACGATGCAAAGAATGGTTTTTTTGTTTTTAATTTCTAAACATAGTTGTTCTCCCTATCCCGCGGTTCTGTACACGATGTGTGGGCTTTATTTGTACAGAATTAGTAAGTTCAAGTAAAGTTTAAAATTCGAAACCGGCAGCTGATGATGTCGTTTTGACATCAATCAACCTGTAAACAGATCTGGATTGGCGGGCATTCGAGCGTTTGTTGTTCGATCTAGTTGTGACGGTGATACGATTTTGTCAAATTGTTATAAAGTGCTATGCAGGTTTATGGTCCACATCCTTTGTGCTTAACTCAACATGATATCCAAGTACCCAGCACCGAACCACCCTGAAAACTACCTTCAAATAGGATTGTGGGTATACTTTATAAAAATTTGACTTAGAGAATCCTCCCAACAACGAAAGGCTCGTTCTTCAAGCTTTATGAAAACTCAGAAAAGTTGTGAGCTCCCCAACGGGAATCGAACCCGCGTCTCACACCTACACTTTCTACGCTCTGTAGATTGAGTTTGCTCGTATGTAGAATCCTCCCAATTTAAAAACAGGTACGCAATGCGTACACGTGTTTATCGCTAGCGTAACTAGATCGCATGATCTGAAGCATAGAAACTGAAAGCACAATTTGAGAATGTATAAGTGGTAGTTGGTGTTATTTCATGACTCACAGTTTGTCAGGTAATTATATTTACCTTAAATCACAAAATGAGAATTTGGCATTTGATTGGTAAGCAACCGGAGAGAAAAAGATGATGAAGCATATGAAATAAAATCTTTAATTTACAACATTTGTATTCACAGCATTGCAACGTTTGTACCAAAACTAATATCTAACTATTTATTAATGATATTGATTAATAGTATACTATCTTATCTATTGATAATATATTCAAAATTTTGCCGATTTGGCTCATTAACCTTGGTGTTAAAATTGTGTAGGCTCAGATGTCTCAACTTACAACTGTGAGATTCTCAAATTTGATATTTTGCGCACAGTAATAAAAATACATGAGAACATTACTGCATTCTGACTGGTTCAGTAGAGTCCAAAATCACTCGCATTGTAAAACCTTAATTACACTCGATATCATGTGATTACCTACACATATTGAACGTTAATTCATAAGTATTAATGCAGTTCCGTTAAAAGAAAATATATTTTTCTAATATACAGTACCAGTCAAAAGTAGTTAATAATTTCTCTGTGGACACATTATGTTACATAACTTTTTAACTAATTGACCGTTTTCGATAATTTTTGTTTCGAATTGTACACATTTACCTCCAGTACACGAATTTTAGATAAACGGACATGATAACGCGGTCGTTCAAAAATATTGATAAAAATGTAAAAATCCGGAATTTCACCCCCAAAATTCGGTAATTTATAAATCAGTTTCGTTTCGATTTAACAATTAATAAATATGAATTATTGTATATATAACAGCTTAATCACATAGGACATTCATATCACCAAGTTTCAGCATTGGGAAGTCCAAATCCCGGGGGTTTCTTGATGTACTATAATTTTTGAGAAACATTTAGTGACATAGTTATTCATAAAAATATTAATTGATTATTAATCACATAAGTGACTCAGCGGACGGTTGTACTGGTAAAGTATTCCAAAGTACTCATGAACAGCTTTCAAAAGCGCTTGTTTTCAGTTTCCAGCTTGTTGCCATCATCGAGAAACCGTCACAATCTAAACTTCGTGTGCCCACCATTCATCACTTTCACCCAGCTCACTGTTCCTGTTTGTTAAGGGCAACAATATTTAACCAGCACCTCTTGGTTGCATGCATACCATATGCCATAGTAAAGTACCTTTAAAGAGCTTCCAAATACGTCCGGTTCCAGCTTCCAGTCCGTTGACACCATTGAGAAATCATCACGACTGTGCTTACTGATGTAATTTACGCATCACAAAGGAGTGACGTCTTGATCACCAAGAGCATCGTTTTCAAGATTTTCCAACGATGACAGTGAGCTAGAAGATGAAACGACACGCGCTTTAAATTTCTTAATGGGTTTCGCGAAGGTTCCCCATAAACGGTCTAGAAAACCTTGCAGATTCTGGTTCGACACACTGGAGACTGTATCTATCGATTTTCAGTCTTTATTTTCTACTTGTGATCGTTACAAACATATCTAGCGTAATAACATCTGGTTCTGTCGCGTGTTCTCTTATAATTAATGAACCGCGTCCTAATTAACTACATTACAAATTCAATTTCCTTTACCTTCTTGCAAGTTTGCATGCCTTGCTCTGGCTACGCTACAATCAACCACACTTAATTACGCAATTAGCTATAATCCCGGCAGTGTTCTTTTTATGATTAATGATAAGTAACTGCTAGTTGTCTTAACTTTACCCATATGTGCGCCCTGTAGCACTTATTTTCCAGTGTTAACCTTCACGCAATCGATTTTCTAATTAAACTTAAACGCTATCGCAACACCTAAAAGGTTTTATTTCTCAACAATGGTATTTTGAAGTGGTATACGATACAGCGGGTAATTGCTGGTTGAATTCTGTTGCCCTGAAAGGAAAATATTAGTTTGCTGGGTAAATGTGTTGAACGGTGTGGACACGAAATTTGCATTGTGATCATGATTTCTTGACGATGGTAGCGGACTGGAAGTGGAAACCAGGTGCATTTGAAAACTGTTTAAAAGGTCTTTATAGTGGTTGATGGCATGCTTGCAGCCACCATTTTTGGTTGAGTACTGTTGTCCGGAATAAAAAGGATTGGTAAGCTGGGCGAATGTTTGAATGGTGTCCACAAGAAGTTTGAACTCTGATCTTCATTTTTCCACGACAGCAATGAGCTGGAAGTTGAAACTTCATGAGTTTGGAAAGCTCTTCCTGACTACTTTCGAATACAGTTCCAGGGTGAAGTACGCTGCATCACTTACGCCAAATGTTTCAGTGGATAGCAATATCACCTAGCGTTGATCAAAAATCATATCACATCAGGAGCTTAATGAGTGTTAGATTTCTGGCGTTGAAACATGAACACATTCAGGACTACCCTAAGCATTAATACAGCTGTTATACATTTAATAATACACATTTATTTCTCGTCAAGTCAAGGTGAACGTGATTTATAAATTACAGAATTTTGGGGAGTGACATTTCAGATTTTAACATTTTTATCTATATATTTTGAACGACCGCGTTATCATGTCCGTTTATTGTAATATTGGAGGTAAATGTGTACAATTCTAAACAAGAGGAATAGATGATTGGTGCTGATGTACCAGTGAGATTTTGTTTCATTGATGCATTCATACTGCTTACATATGTGTGCAATCGGCAAAGTTAAGTACCCCAGGTTTTCAATTTGTGATGGTTATTTTAAACTAAATTTATTGCGTTAATATCTTCTCAAAAAATGTCGAAGAAGCCTTAAGCAGCGTCGAAATCATGAATGCACCGACAAACCTTTTCAGCGTGAAAAGTGAGAGAGAACTGTCCTACTGCACCCCTCGACCTTGGCTACAAACTGGGTGCTTGTAAACCAGCGTGCACTGCGGGCGTTTTATCGTTGTTGTTTTCATTGCGGAAACGATGTAACTCGCAGGAGAGTAATTGGGAAATCATCCCGTAAATGGTTAACATCCTGATTCCTTTTGAAGTACCTGGTCGTGGAAGATTATTAAGGATTTTCTTCCGTTTGAATCAAATCCCACAGGGCATTCAATACACTAAGTCACACTTAATCGATGTTTATTTAGCATCAGTCTAAATAATACTGATCAGATAAGGTCAATCGTACGAACGACTAAGCAAACGAGGTTTACAACTACGAACGAATGAAATATATCCAAATCTACTTCAAAATGACGCAAATTTTTAAACCAACTGATAGTAACAATCTTTATTCTTTTCGCATTCTAAACAAAATTTCGCACCAATGTTCCTTTAAAACGATAAATTCACATTTAACCAGTTAAATGTGAATTTATCGTTTGATATTACCCTGAGGATGATTCTGAAACGTTCCTTCAAAAATGTCCAATGGGTCAATGAACGTCTCACTTCATCAGGATTTAATCAAGGGTGTAATGGGTTGTTGGGTAACGTCCTAGCGACCTTTTAATTAAGTCATTTTCAACAATCTAAACGTTTTTACGTTAAATTCAGCGATATACCTGGTTTAGAGATTAAAACTTGACTGAAACTTTGATACATGTGAAAATGGCGGCTTAGCTAGACGATAAACGCTAACTGGTTTCAAGCACAATTAGAGAACATTTTATGCACATTTCGGGCACTACAATCTTGGGCCCATTACATAGACAACACATAATGTATCAACGTAATCTTTGATGTGGCTTCTTTGGGTTTTAGATTCCTTGCCCTAATTCTTCAATACACGTAGAAGCAACCACTTTTTACGGCGAGAAAACAGTCTCTTGCTTATTGCTTAGTAATGCTAGCACCAACATAGCAAAGCTTACTTGGTCGAGGCGCGATAACTGGCTTTCGAAGTAGCAGACAAGTGTTTCGGCCCTAAATATCGTAGGCTGAGCCGAACGGTCATTATAATGGTAACACTATTTCGCTTCAATCTACGTTAGAGGCTATGTGGAGCAATATTATTTACCTATACTACCATTGTCAAATAGTTGTGGTACGACACGAGATTAGTACTTACGAGTGCGGGCAATGAGTCCCCCGTTAAACATTGTTTACGAAAGTAAATAAGGTATATGTAAATAAGGAATATTCTCGAAACTAACCACTGTCACTTACTAAAAGCAAGTAAGAAAGAAAGAATTTGCTTATCTTTTAAATGTACCACAGAAACCTTCTCAAATAGACTAGGTTTTTTATGAGAATTTCTTATGAGTGAAGAACAACAAACAAAGGAAGAGAGAAGAACCCGAAGACACTCTGACCATACCCTCAGCTGTATGCAGGCTACTTTGACTTACACTCACACTATACAAACAGGGCGAGCCTTTTCCGACAATAGCACGAATCGTAAACAAATAGCAGAAAGGTGTCACGATAATAGTAAGAAAGTAGACGATATTTGAAAACGCTCAAACCATCACACAAGCAACAAGCAAGCAAGCAGGCAAGCAAGCAAGCAAGATTACACCCTGGCTACATGGCTACTTACACAAAGGAACTTACACAAACTCGAATTCGGAATCAAAACCATAAGTCAAAACATATCCTTGGCGAGAGACTTTCCAACATATCTCAACGACATGCCAGCCTAAATTTTTTGATATATCTTTTTGCCTAACCACGCTAAACTCCGGGTATCCGTCACTTCCTTGATGTGACCTCTACTCGAGTAAGAACAAGACGTAAATATTACGTTGTTTAAACTGCTCGCTTCTTTAAAAAGTAATGGGCAGATCGACTGTCACTCGGACTTTACATGATCTCCTTTAAGTCAGCCGCAATGCTAAAGTGTAACTTTATTTCAACGGAGTTACGCCTCGACATAAAACTACGTCTTGATGCCATTACAACGTTTTTCGCAAAATGGAGAACTTTATACCCCCTAGAAATGGTTCATGAGAACATACACTGCATTCCCACATTTTTATTGTTGCAACTAATTTGCTAAACTTGATTTTCATCGCAGTTACCGTAAAAGTGCTTTCTTGTTGTAATTGAGCTCGCTACTCAAACTTTAAAGGGCATATGTTTCGAAAATGTGGTTTCTCTGTAGTGGGTGGCTCTACATACTTCTAAATAGGCTGATTCCGAAGCAATGATTTGTTTTTACTTCTATCACCAATTTGAACGTAAACATAGCTGTATAAAGGTACGTTTTTATCAAGTCCGAGCGCAACTCACACTTGGAGACTGAGCACCAGTGATGATGTAGAAAGTTGTACACAACTTGGAGAGTTCAACCACTGATCTCTATTGGACTGCGGATCTCTGATAGTTCTGTACTGCCAAAAGTGCCCTCAATTGACCGATGCCATCTTGGTCTGTAATCTGACCAATTCCGACGAGTAATACTGCATAAAAACATTCAGAATTGTCTTCCCATGAAAAACTTGTAAAACATGTCCTAATTTAGTAAAATTTTTGGTTTACCGACAAATGATTTTAGCTTTCAAGATGCTGTCAACTCGCTAAACTCGCCTTTCTCGCTAGTTTGGCCCCACATCCATTTCACATCTCATGAAACACATCTTGCATGTGATTGGCTGAGGAGGACTTACGACATAGCAAAATGGCGGACTTTTGAGGGAGTTTTCCAGAGGTTCATCCACTGACAGAAGGTTCATCTGCAATCCAATGTATAAAGATGTCAGTGACTTTAACATAAACACAGTTATGTGTTGTTTCGTCATGCCATGGAAGATTTAAAATGTGCACGTGAAAGTATTCAATTGTTCAGTCATTCATAACTTCTTTCCATATTGCGACAGTAGACTACTTGTTCACTGAGTCTTCTCACTTGACTGTAACGAGCGCGTCAATTCAGTTCAGACAAGGTTTCAATTATAAGACAAACATGCAACTAACTTATTTCACAACATGCTCAATATAAACCCAATATAATATACATGCATCCAAATGGCTTATACCAAATAGAAAGGCTAATAGAGTACATTATGCAAATATCGTCACATCCTTTCTTCTTTAAGCAAGTTGATTACATGTCCAATTGTTTTGTTGCTTTTTTTTTTTTAAAGTTATCTCAAAAATGTTTATAAATCGACAAAAGGCATAGAAAACTAATTAAGACTAATTAATAAAGTAAGTGAAAGCTCTTATCTCGTTCTAATAGTTCTTATGCTTGGAACCAGTCAGGTGACTTCTTCACTCGAGTAGATTGTCTCAGACTTGGTTGCTTGACATCTTCGGAACTAGGAGTAGATATATTCTTAAACGTGGGCGTTGCAATTGACTGATTTGGTATTTTCCACTCGTTTGGATTTTCCGCAGCTCCGCTCATATCCGTTCTTCCGACTTAGTAGAATCAAGCTGCTCAGAGGATTTCCTTAGACCACACCGATTCTGTCTGTATCTTCGATTACCACGCAATACTTCATACGAACGTGGACCTACTTGCTTCGTACAAGTTGCTAAAGACCATTTCTCCTCACCCGGTAATCTTATACGCACCAGATCTCCGATCCGGTTTTCAACATAGGCAAAACACGAGTTTTGACATCATAATATCTTTTCTGTGTCGCCTTGGCACGTTCTAACCCAGCTAAGACTCTTTCCTTTTGAACGACTCGAGGAGATAACAAGTCAGCTGTCGTTGGAATACAGGTTCTCGTTTTCCCAGAAAACAGTTTCTGCGAGGGGCTGGCACCATCTCTTTCACTTGGGGTGTTTCTGAAATCTAATAAAGCCATATTTACATCCGATTTCGACAGCATCGCTTTCTTCATGATTAACTTGCATGTTTTCAAAGCGTTTTCCGCCTCTCCATTAGACTGTGCGTGCAAGATTACGAATTAAAAAAGGGTGTAACAGTCTAAACCCCTCAACGTCATGATGACGTAATCAAGTTCTTATTTTTTGTCATGCTCCACCTTTTCTCGAATGAGATGATGCCTGATGTCGATGTGTTTCGTTCTAGGATGATACTTAGGATTTCTCGATAAGGCGATCGTTCCTTGATTGTCTTCCATGATGACTGTTGTCTCTTCTTGGACAAAATTGAGGTCATAGAGTAACGCACGTAACCACACTGCGTCTTGGCATGCGAGACATGCTGCTACATATTCAGCTTCTGTGGAAGAAAGTGCTATGATGCTTTGCCGTTTGCTAGACCAGCTGATCACTCCTCCACAAAGGGAAAATAGATACCTTGATTGTGATCTCCGTCCATTTGGATTACTTCCCCAAT
>JBAHVQ010170536.1:0-18752 GCA_036872915.1 Nanipora kamurai
ATGTCATCACTCAACTGTAAATATAAAATGATCGCTGTTATTTAATTCTAGTAACTTGGTCTGATGATGAATTTGCAATAAATTCGAAATATTACCATTTAAACATTCTCTCTTGTTTTTTACGCATATCTTGAGTTTCACAAGATGATTTTATTCGGTATATGTTTCTTACTCACTTACTTACCGGATTCTTCCGACAGCTGTTTAAGATACAGTTATTTCATCCGAGGAAAAAATTACATAAATTAAGCCAATTTTCACCACGATTTTCTCTTCAAATACTGATTCTTTTGAGATCTTAAACCTCGGCTATCGCCTCAGTTTTTAACAAACTTCTTGGTGTTGGGATTTCTGAAGATTTCTCAAGTATATGATATTGCATCTTAAAAAAATCAGTATTTGAAAAGAAAATTGTGGTGAAAGTTGGCTTAATTTATATAATTTTTTCCTCGGATGAAATTACTGTATCTTTAACCTCGGCTATCGCCTCGGTTTTAAACAAACTTCTTGGTGTTTGGATACTCTGATGAAACACTCCTTCTCGTGTATGATATATATTACTTCAAAAATGTTTCGTATTGTCCTCGTACAACTGCATTTTTCACAAATATTTTTTTTGCATGTGATTGACTTCATTCATAACGGTGACAATCTTAAAACTGTTCAAAATATTCAGTTTTACGAACACCCACACGTTGCATAGGAAATTTAGAATCGACAAAAAATACTCATAGCACGTCAGATTTCAGAACTATGATTACATATTTTACGTAGCAGATGCGCGTAAAGTTCTATTATATGATAGTGTGCAGTTGTGGCTTCATCGTGTCGTCATCGAAAAAGATTCTTTTCAATTTTCACAAAAAAGTATGCAAGGAATTTAAGAAGTTTCAAGGAAATTCAAGAAATTTAAAAGTGTTTGAGACGTGAAATGTACGAAAAAAGTGATGTAAAGTATACCATAAGATAACTTCGTTCAAATTTGATTACAGTATAATTTCTTGCATGCTAGTAGACTTGTAGCAGTTCCAGGCCAAATGACTGTCAAAACACAGCGAAAATTATAGAAATTTATAATTCGATAACTTTACTGTGACGTCAACATATACATCACCACATGAAAAACTTTTCCAAGATATTCCAATTGTATTATATATTAGTTATTCCTTGATTCTGGAATCCCTTCCCGAAATAAGTTAACCCGCTAAAATGAACTGTAAAGTAAAAAATGTTTCGATAAAGTTCTTTTTAAATCTTCTCAGGTAAACGTTGTTACGCTCAAGAATATTTTCCAGGGTTAGTTTCAGGTAATTTATGCATTGATACAGTTTGCACAGTAGCACAAACCAATTAAGAAACAATTTATCTGGTATAACATTTAAGAGGAAACTTTGCGTATTTACTGATTTTCCAATATTGAATATAAAAAGCAGAAACTGTTCATCAAATTATAGCTTTTAGACTCTCTTTCCTTGTATTAAATTTGCCAGTTTTCTAAAGCGTCGTGAAATCAGTTTTCCTTTCAGATTCAGCTTGGCTTAGTCTATAAGCAATTCCATAATTGCTGAATGAAAGACATTGACTTTCACGATGAGGAAAATTAAATTTTAGGAAAACCAAGAGGTTTTGGAGTGGAAATCAAAAACAATATAAATCCGAACTTCCTTTCGCAGTAAACGGAGAATTAAAACGTTGAATATAACGGTTCCATACCAATTTACTTTTCAGTTTTACGTTTCCTCACAGCTACCAAAACCTGTCCAGCGGATATCCTTCTCTTGCACTTACGAACACTTTAATACATACGAAATTTGCTTCTTCAATATCTAGACCGCCTGGTTCACATCATGCATGGACAGATAGTGCTGAGAATATTCCTTTGGCATTTCACATACGTCTCTTGCAAAGTCCCTTTCCCTACATAACTTTACCGGTTCTACTATACAGAAATACTACTACTTCGGGTATTTTACCACTGCTACGGACCTCATCCTGATTTAAAGAACAAAAATGCAGCTTTCACATTTCTTCTCACGTTTTGCTTTTTTCGATTCATTTTTGTTTGTTTCTTTAACCGACGTTAACGGAATAATTGAGAAGTTTTCTCAAGTATGTTAAGAAATATCTGAGTCAGTCGAAGGGCTTCATGAGTTCCGACCACTTTTGCACTAAAAGTTTCCCATGGTTTGAAAGTCAAAAACCGACAAAATGAAGTAATACTGGCAATTTTTCCACTAGTCAAGACTTATCAACTAGTTAACCCCACCTTTTATATTTTAAATTCGATTACTTTCATTTGACTTTGAATGCAACTCTTGTGACTCTTTTTTCTTCAACACGTTAGACGAACAATAAAACATATATAGTTTTAAGGCATATACTCTTTGATCAAAAGATAGAAATAAAAGCTGTCCTAAAACTTGATAAGTAAGATCGTATCACGTCACAACAAAGCCAGTACATATTAAAATCTAGTATATCATCAGTCTAGGTCACAACCGAGTCAACCGAAAGCCGCATGCGTACCACTCGAAAGTGCTTACCAGTCACAGAACTACTATAAATTAAAATGAGTGCTTGGTCACGTGACACGGGGTAAATTGAAGAAATTATTTTTGCTCTTATAAATCCAACATTTTGGATTTACGGAACTGCTAGCCTACTCACAAAAAGTGGCTCGAAAATAAGACTCAGCCTTTCAAATGTTTTCCAGGAATATGGTAAGAATACCACGGTAAGATCTACTAGCCTAGAAGAAATTGTCAACAATTTCAGAAATAACCGTATTTTTTTTCTAAAAATACTCCTGGCCGGAGTTCCTTTTAAATAAAATTGAAGATTCTAAGAGCAAAACAATTGAAAATAGCGCCCCTCATAGTTGGCTCCTCCGGATTCCGGGCGGGAAATAGAAACCCGCATTCTATCTCTAATAATTACATGTTACCATTCTGCTGGACATTGGACAACATTCGAGTATTTGTCAACGAAATCCTCCGTAAGTCACTATCATTACTCTGTAACTTATCCAAAGGGTTTATTGGAAAAACAAAGAAACCGTAAGTATAACCTGTTTCGATAGATTTTCCATGTATATACGTGAGTATCTTAGAGGAAAATAAAGCAAAATCAAAACCAGTAACTACAACTTGATCTTCAGTCCAATACATCTAACAACTTGATTTAAAACAAGGAATTCGAACTGAATTTGTATGATACTTACGATATATGATACGAACAACACGGTATCTCTTCTAGAGATGATATGCCAACATCAAGCTGTTGTGCCTTCACAACGGGACCACCCACCTCGGTAAAAATCTTCTAGAAACGTCCTACGCGCACTGCGAATCATCGTATACCATGGTCAGCAGGTCAACATGGAAGCAACAACTTGGTAAAAAAATTGATGGTACTACCATTTACGGAAGCGAAACCTGGACCGATGATGACGACCTTAAATTGCTTACTGAAAAGCACCCCAAGATTAAGACACTCACGATCAACCCATTTCACCAATTGAACTTTTTCGTTCTTCACCAACGACAGTTTTCGAAAGAATTCTTTCATAAAAGTTTTTAATTAAAGAATACCGTTCACCATCACCACTTTATTATGCGAATGGATTCTATGGACTGTTGTTTTTGTTTTAAAATCATTATATTTTTAGTACAGACATATATAGCGAGTACTTAGTATAACTTACTAACTGCTAATGCCAAAATTCCTGTAAAAAAAGCCAAAAAAGATAATAGAGGCGCTTTTTACCAACAACACTCATTTTCACAAGAAATGTCTGGCACTAGCCCATAAACCTAGTCGGATATTATAAAGAAATTGGATGATGTCATCATTTTTTACTGATGAGCAGAATGTGTGGGGTCAGTGACCATAGTCCTCTGGAAGATATTGAAATTTCTTGGCCTCTAATGTGGCATTTAACCTATTTCGAGAGCGTTTCTGAAGTAAATGAAAAGGTCGTATGGTGCGAGAACACTTTTGACAGTTTTTTGCACTTCATGTTTCCTTTGGGCAAACTTCACACTTGTGTTTTTCACAGCAGGCTTTCGATTGTGTTTATTGAACATTGTGTTTATTCAACAGTGTTTATTGGGAAAGGAAGGAAACCATAACTATAACATGTTTGCCCTGATTTCCGTCTATATAAGTGATCATCTTAGGGGGAAAATAATGCAAAATCAAAACAAGTGACGACAGCTTGATCTTCAGTCAAATTGATCTAACTATGTGGGTGAAGAAAAGGAATTCTAACTGAATTTATATGATACTTTGGGAAACATGAATGACCGTATGGACAACATAGTACTTTTTCTAGAGATGATGTGCCAACATCCAGCTGTTGTCCCTTCACAACGAGAAAGGAAACCCGGCAAAATTGTTATAGGAACTTCCTACGCGCACTCCGAATCACTGTATATCGTGGCCAGTATATCACGATGGAAGCGACTAAGTGATACAAAAATTGATGGTATTAGCATTTCCAGAAGCGAAATCAGGGCCGATTACGACAACCTTAAGTTGCTCACTGAAATGCATCGCAAGATTACGAAACTCACGATCGATGCATTTCACCAATTGAACTTTTTCGTTCATCACCGAGAATAGTTTTTAAAAGAATTGTCTGATAAAAGTTTCATTAAAGAATACCGCCCACCATGACTACTTGACTACGAGAATAGTTTCTATGGACTGTAGATTTTCAAAATCATTATACTTTGTAATACAGATTTCTATAAGGAGTACCTAGGATAACTTACCATCAGATCTTCTCCTAGATCCTGTAAAAGAAAACAAGAAAAGAAACAAGATGCTCTTTTTAGACACAACAATCATTTTCATAAGAAAAGTCTAGCAGAAGCTCATAAGCGCAGTAGGAAACTTCAAAGGAATTGGACGACGTCTTAATTAATAATCTCAGTAGGAAACTTGAAAGGAATTGGATAATTTGTCTTAATTTTTTGCTGATGAGCAGAAGGTGCGAGGTTGGCGACTATAGTCCTCAGAGAGATTTTGAAATTTCTGGGCCTCTACGGTACCGCTTCCACTATTTCGAGAGTATTTCTGAAGTAAATGGAAAGTTCGTCTGGTGCTAGTACACTTTTGCCAGTTTATTTGCACCTCATGTTTCCTTTGCGCGAACTTCATACTTTATTGTGTATTTAACAATTTTCTGTTGAACCCTCAATTACAGTGAATAACATATTAACATTCACATAACCTAAACTGACTATTTTCTAATATTTACTACAAAAACAAAACATTAAGATTACGTCGTTCCACAGAAAGATAAAAAATATTATTTTTATTATTTTATGGAGTTACTTAAATTAAACCATATACTTAAATATGGTGAGGCTTTTATTTCATATAATAAAAATTTGAGATATTTTTAACGGTGAAAAGTTCTAGTGGTATAATTTTCCTGCAAAATTTTAACTACTAATGACACAAGTTTTCACATATCTCATGATATCCAATAACATAACGATTATTTATTAGAGATTTTATTGTCAGCATAAAGTCACAGGTAAGAAAAGACAACGTCTTCTCTTACGGCAATCCCTCGTAAATTATTAACATCAAGCCGTAATCAATCCAAAGTGCTTATTGGGAAAGGAAGGAAACCATAAGTATAACATGTTTCCAAAGATTTTCCGTTTATATAAGTGATTATCTTACGGAAAAATAATGCAAAATCAAAACTAGTGGCCTAAACATGATCTTAAGTCCAATATTTCTAACAACGTGAGTGAAGAAAAGAAATTCGGACTAAATCTATATGACACTTCGTGTAACATCAACGACAACATTAACAACACGAAATCTTTTCCGGAGATGATGTGGCAACATCCAGCTGTTTTGCGTTCACAACAGGAACGCCCATCTTGGAAAATCTTATAGGAACATCCTACGCGCACTGCGAATCATCGTATACCACGGTCACCGGGTCAGGATGGAAGCGACAACGTGGTAAAACAATTGACGGTACTAGTATTTACGGAAGCAAAACCTGGGCCGATGACGACAATCTTAAATTGCTCGCTGAAAAGCCCTGCATGACTGCTAGACTCACGATCGATGCATTTCACCAATTGAACTTTTTCATCTTCACCCAGGATAGTTTTCAAAGGAATTGTTTTATAAAAGTTTCATTAAAGAGTACCGTTCACCATGAGCACTTGACTATGCCAATGAATTCTATGGACTGTTGTTTTTGTTTTAAAATCATTACACCTTGGGATACAGACCTCTATAGGTAGTGCCTAGTATAACTTACCATAATATTTTTTCCTAGGTTCTGTAAAAAAACAAAAAAGAAAAAGGACGCTCTGTTTAGACACACCACACATTTCCATAACAAAAGTCTAGCACTAGCTCACAAGCCCAGTAGGAAACTTGAAAGGAATTGGATGATGTCTTAATTTTTTCCTGATGAGCAGAAGGTGTGGGTTTGGTGACCATAGTCCTCAGGGAGATGTTGAAATTTCTGGGCTTCTAAGGTGGCGTTTCCACTATTTTGAGAGCGTTTCTTAAGTAAATGAAAAGTTCGTCTGATGCGAGTACACTTTTGCTAGTTTATTTGCACCTCAAGTTTCCTTTGCAGAAACTTCATGCTTTATTGTGTTTTTTACAACAGTCTTTCGAACAATCAATTACAGTGAGTAACATATTAACATTCACATAACCTGAACAGATTATTTTCTAATATTTACCTCAAAAATAGAATATTAAGATTACATCACTGCATAGAAATATCAAAAATATTTTTATTATATTATGCAATTAGTTAAATTAAACCATATAGATAACTATGGTGAGAGTGTTATTTCATATAATGAAAAACTTGAGGTATTTAATGGTGAAAAGTTCTGATGGTATGATTTCCTGCGAAATTTTAACTACTAATGACACAAGTTTTCAAATGTCTCATAATATCCAATATCAAGACGATTATTTATTAGTAATTTTATCGACATCATTAAGTCACACGTAAGGAAAGGCAACGTCTACTTTTACGACAATCACTTGTAAATTGCTAACATCAATCCGTAACCAATCCAAAGTGTTTATTGGGAAAGGATAAAAACCATAAGTATAACATGTTTGCATACATTTTCCGTCTTGACAAGTGATTGTCACAGGAAAGAATAATCCAAAATCAAAACCAGTTACCACTACATGATCTTGAGTCCAATACATCTCACAATGTAAGTGAAGTAAAAAAATTCGGACTAAGTTTATATGATATATCGGGTAACATCAATGACTACATGAACAACACGGTAACTTTTCGGGACATGATGTGCCAACATCCAGCTGTTGTGCGTTCACAACAGGAACGCCCACCGGTCAAAAATCGTATAGGAACTTTCTACCCACACTGCAAGTCATCGTATAGGATGGCCAATGGGTCAGGATGGAAGCAACAACGTGGTAAAAAAGTTGACGGTACTAGCATTTACGAAAGCGAAACCAGAGCAGATGACGACGACCTTAAATTGCTCACTGAAAAGCACTGCTAGATTACTAGACTCACGATAAACAAATTTCACCAATTGAAATTTTTCGTTCATCAACCAGGGTTGTTTTCAAAAAATAGTTTCATAAAAGTTTCATTAAAGAGTACCGTTCACCATGAGCACTTGACTGCACGAATGAATTCTATGGACTGTTGTTTTTGTTTTAAAATCATTATACCTTGTAATACAAAGATCTATAGGCAGTACTTAGTATAACTTACCACCCTCTGAATCATACATTGGTGAAACTGTAAAAAAATAGAATAGAATAGAGAGGCTCTTTTTAGAAACAACACTCATTTTCATCAAAAAAGTCTAGCACCAACTCATAAGCCAAGTCAAAAATTTGAACGGAATTGGACAATGTCATCTTTTTTTACGGATGGGAAGAAGATGCAGGATGGGCGACCATATTCCTCCGGAAAACGTCTGAAATTTCTGGGCCTCTAATGTGGCATTTGCCCTATTTCGAGAGCGTTTCTCAAGTAAATCAAAAGGTTGTAACATACGAAACACTTTAGGCAGTGGTTGAGCACTTCAGGTTTCTTTTGGGCAAACTGCATACTTTATTGTGTTTTTCACAACCGGCTTACGAACACTCAATTACAGTGAGTAACATATAAATATTCAAATTACCTAAACTGACTATATTCTAATATTTACATCAAAAATAAAATATTAGACTACGTCACTCCCTAGAAAGATAAAAAATTCAATTTTTATTATATTATGCAATTATTTAAATTAAACCATGTACTTAAACATGGTGAGAGTGTTATATCATATGACGAAAGATTTGAGATATTTGATGGTGACAAGTTCTTGTGGGATAATTTTCCTGCGAAAAATTAACTATTAATCACACACGTTTTCACATGTCTCATGATATCCAACATCAAGACAATTCATAATTAGAGATTTTATTAGTCACCATAAAGTCACAGGTAAGGAAAGACAACGTTTCTTTTACTGCAATCTCTCGTAAATCACTAACATCAATCCCTAACTACTCCAAAGTGTTTATCGGGAAAGGAAGGAATCCATAAGTATAACATGTTTGCATAGATTTTCCATCTATATAAATGATTATCGTAGGGAAAAATAATGCAAAATCAAAACCAGTGACTACAACTTGATCTTCAGTCCAATCCATCTAACAATGTGAGTGAAGAAAAGGATTTCGAACTAAATTTAGATGATATTTCGGGAAACATCAACAACAATATGGACAACATGGTATCTTTTCTAGAGATGATATGCCAACATCCAGCTGTTGTCCCTTCACAACAAGAACACAAGCCCGGAAAAATTCTTATAGGAACGTCCTACGCGCACTCCGAATCATTGTATACCATGGCCAGTATATCACGATGGAAGCGACAAAGTGGTACAAAAATTGATGGTATTAGCATTTACGGAAGCGAAATCTTGGCCGATTACAATAACCTTAAGTTGCTCACTGAAATACATCAGAAGATTACAAAACTCACGATCGATGCATTTCACCAATTGAACTTTTTCGTTCTTCACTCAGGATAGTTTTCAAAAGAATTGTCTGATAAAAGTTTCATTAAAGAATACCGCCCACCATGACCACTTGACTACGAGAATAGTTTCTATGGACTATAGATTTTCTTTCAAAATAATTATACCTTGTAATACAGATTTCTATAAGGAGTACCTAGGATAACTTACCATCAGATCTTCTCCTAGGTTCTGTAAAAAAAACACACAAAAAAATTTGTCTCTTTTTAGACACAACACTCATTTTCATAAGAAACGTCTAGCAAAAGCTCAATAGCCCAGAAGGACACTCGAAATGAATTGGATGATGTTTTAATTTTTTCCTGATGAACAAAAGGTGCGGGATTGACGAGCATAGTAATCAGGAAGATTTTAAAATTTCTGGGCCTCTACGGTACCGTTTCCACTATTTCGAGAGTGTTTCTGAAGTAAACGGAAAATTCGTCTGGTGCTAGTACACTTTTGCCAGTTTATTTGCACCTCATGTTTCCTTTGCGCAAACTTCATACTTTATTGTGTATTTAACAACATTCTTTTGAACCCTAAATTACAGTGAATAACATATTAACATTCACATAACTTAAACTGACTATTTTCTAATATTTACCTGTAAAATAAAACATTAAGAATACGTCACTTCATAGAAAGATAAAAAATATTATTTTTATTATTTCATGGAATTACTAAATTAAACCATATACTTAAATATGGTGGTGAGACATTAATTTCATATAATGAAAAATTTGAGATATTTTTAATGGTGAAAAGTTCTTGTGGTATAATTTTCCTGCAAAATTTTAACAACTAATGACACAAGTTTTCACATGTCTCATGATATACAATATCATAACGATTATTTATTAGATATTTTATTGTCAGCATAACGTCACAGGTAAGAAAAGACAACGTCTTCTTTTATGACAATCCCTCGTTAATCACTAACATCAAGCCGTAATCAATCCAAAGTGTTTATTGGGAAAGGAAAGAAACTATAAGTATAACATGTTTCCAAAGATTTTCCGTCTATATAAGTGATTATCTTACGGAAAAACTGATGTAAAATCAAAACTAGTGGTCTCAACATGATCTTAAGTCTAATATTTCTAACAATGTGAGTGAAGAAAAGAAATTCGGACTAAATCTATATGATACTTCGTGTAACATCAACGACAACATTAACAACAAGGAATCTTTTCCGGAGATAATGTGGCTACATCCAGCTGTTTTGCCTTCACAACGGGAACGTCTACCTCAGAAAAATCTTCTATGAACTTCCTACGAGCACTGCGAATCATCATATACCATGGCCAGCAGATCAGGATAGAAGCGACATCGTGGCAAAAAAATTGATGGTATGAGCATTTCCGGAAGCGAAACCTGAGCTGATGACGACGACCTTAAATTGCTCACTGAAAAGCCCTGCATGACTAGTAGGCTCACGATCGACGCATTTCACCAATTGAACTTTTTCGTTCTTTACCCAGGATAGTTTTCAAAAGGATTGTTTTATAAAAGTTTCATTAAAGAGTACCATTCACCATGAGCACTTGACTACGCGAATGAATTCTATGGACTGTTGTTTTTGTATTAAAATCATTATACTATGGGATACAGACGTCTATAAAGAGTACCTAGTATAACTTACCATAATATCTTCTCCTACGTTCTGTAAAAAAAAGGGAGAAAAGACGCTCTTTTAGATACAACACTCATTTTCATAAGAAAAGTCTAGCATCAGCCCATAATCTCAGTAGGAAACTTGAAAGGAATTGGATAATTTGTCTTAATTTTTGGCTGATGAGCAGAAGGTGTGCGGTTGGCGATCATAGCACTTGGGGAGATTTTGAAATTTATGGGCCTCTAAGGTGCCGTTTCCACTATTTCGAGAGCATTTCTAAAGTAAATGGAAAGTTCGTCTGGTCCTACTACACTATTGCCAGTTTTTTTGCACCTCATGATTCCTTTGCCCAAACTTCATACTTTATTGTTTATTTAACAACATTATTACGAACACTCAATTACAGTGAGTAACATAATAACATTCACATATTCTAAACTGATTATTTTCTAATATTTACTTCAAAAATAAAACATTAATATTACATCACTGCATAGAAATACATTGAATATTATTTTTATTACTTTATGCAATTAGTTGAATTAAAACATATACTTAAATACCGTAAGAGTGTTATTTCATATAATGAAAAATTTCAGATATTTAACGGTGAAAAGTTCTGGTAGTATAATTTTGCTGCGAAAATTTAACTACTAATGACACAAGTTTTCACATGTCTCATGATGTACAATATCATAACGATTATTTATTAGAGATTTTATCAGTCATCGTAAAGTCAGAGGTAAGGAATGACAACTTTTTCTCTTACTACAGTCCCTCGTAAATTGCGAACATCAATGCGAAACCACTCCAAAGTTTTTATTAGGAAAGAAAGGGAACTATAAGTATAATATGTGTGCATAGATTTTCCATCTACATAAGTGATTATCTTAAAGAAAAATCATGCAAAATCAAAACCAGTGTCAACAACTTGATCTTCAGTCAAATACATCCAACAATGTGAGTGAAGAAAAAGAATTCGAACTAAATTTAGATGATATTTCGGGTATCATCAACGACAACATTAACAACCCGAAATATGTCACGGAGATGATGTGCCAACATCCAACTGTTTTCCTTGACAACGGGAACGTCCAAAGGGCAAACATTTTATAAAAACGTCTTATGCGGATTCCGAATCATCGTACAGCATGGCCAGTAGGTCAGGATAAAAGCAACAACGTGGTAAAAATTTTGCTGCTATTAACATTTACAGCAGCGAAATTTGGGCCGATGACCACGACCTTAAACTACTCACTGAAAAGCACCACAAGATTACTAGACTCACGATCCATTCATTTCACCAACTGAAATTTTTTGGTTCCTTACCCCAGATAGTTTTCAAAAGAAAATTTTCGTAAAAGATTCATTAATGAATACAGTTTACCACGACCACTTTACAACGGGAATGGATTCTATGGACTGTTGTTTTTGTTTTAGAATCATTGTACTTTGAAGTACAGACATCTACAGCGAGTACTTAGTAGAAATTACCTTCAATATCTTCCTCAGCATCTGCCAATGAAACAAAAAATAAACAATAGTCTCTTTTTAGCAACAACACTCATTTTCATAAAAAAAATCTAGAACGAGCCCATAGGTCCAGTTGGAAATTTGAAAGGAATTGGTTGATGTCATCATTGATTTTTTAATGACGAGCAGAAGGTCCGGGATTGGTGACCATAGTCCTCGTAGAGATTTCAAAATTTCTGGGCCTCTAAGGTGGCATTTCCCCTATTTCGAGACCAATTCTGAAGTAAATGAAAAGATCGTAACGTGCAAGGAAACTTTTGGTAGTTCTTCACAATATCGTGTTTCCTTGGGGAAAACTTCATACTTTATTGTGTTTTTCACAACAGGCTTTCGAACACTCAATTACATTGAGTAATATATTAATATTAACGCAAAGTAAACTGACTATATTCTGATGTTTACTTTAAAATTAAAATATTAAGATTATGTCACTCCAAAGAAAGATAAAAAATATTATTTTTTGTTATATTACAAAATTGGTTAAATTAAGCCATATACTTAAATATGGTGATAATTTTCCTCCGAAATTTTAACTACTAATGACGCAAGTTTTCAAATGTCACATGATATCCAATATCAAAATAATTATTTATTAGAGATTTTATTGTCATTATAAAGTCCGAGGTAAGGAAAGGCAACGTCTCCTCTTACGACAATCCCTCGTAAATTACGAACATCAATCCGTAACCATTCCAATGTGTGTATTGGGAAAGGAATGAATCCATAAGTATAACATGCTTGCATAGATTTTCCATCTATATAAGTGATTATCTTACGGGAAAATAATGCAAAATCAAAACCAGTGACTACAGCTTGACGTGCAGTCCAACTGATCTAACTATGTGAGTAAAGAAAAGGAATTCTAACAAGATTTATATGATACTTCGGGTAATATCAACAATAATATGGTAACAACAACAACACGGTATCTCATTTAGAGATGGTATGCTAACATCCAGCTGTTGTGCCTTCACAACGAGAACGCCTACCAGGAAAAGTCTTACATCAACTTCCCGGCAGTGACGCCGAATCATCATATAGGATGGCCAGTAGGTCAGGATGGAAGCGACAAGGTGTGGTTAAAAAAATTGATGGTATTAGCATTTACCAAAACGAAGCTTGTATCCATGACGATGACTTTTAATTGCTCACTGCAAAGCACCGCAAGATTACGAGACTCACGATCGACGCATTTCACTGACTGAAATTTTTCGTTCTTCACCCAAGATAGTTTTAAAACAAATTGCCTCATAAAAGTTTCATTAAAGAATACCGTTCACCATGACAACTTTACCACGCAAATGGATTCTATGGACTGTTGTGTAATATTTAAAAAACGAGTAGGAGTGTTTTATCGGATATAAAACACGAGGTAACAGCCGAGTATTTTGGATCCAATAAAACACAAACTACGAGTTTTTTGAATGGCTTCAAAAAGGAACCCTTCAACACGCCAATCTACGAAGAAAGTTTAAAAATTGATGTTTTCTAAGCCGAAAAAATTCGACAAAAAACAAGCCTATCTTTATCACATATAAAGATACAAAACAGTTACGGTTTTCCTTTGTGTTTTCCTCGTGAATTATTAATGCGTTTTTGAATATTGTTTGAAAATCATTACACTTTGTATTACATACATGCATAGGCGGTACTTAGTATAACTTACCACGCGATAGTTTATCATAAATTGGCTCAACTGTAAAAAAACAACAAAAAGAACACAGAGCCTCTTTTTAGAAACAACACTCATTTTCATAACAAAAGTCTAGCACCAGCCATAACCCCGTCGGAAATTTGAAAGGAATTGGATGATATCATCATTTTTTACTTGTGGACAGAAGGCACAAGCTCGGCGACTTTATTCCTGAATGAGATTTTGAAATTTCTGGGCTTCTAATGTGCCTTTTTCCCCATTGCGAGAGCGTTTCTCAAGTAAATGAAATGGTTGTAACATACGAAAATAATTTTGCCAGTTGTTTTGCACTTCAGGTTTCCTTCGCGAAACTTGGTACTTTATTATGTTTTTCACAACCAGATTACGAACACTGAATCATACTGAGTAACATATTAATATTCACATAACATAACCTGACTATATTCTAATTTTTACATCAAAAATAAAATTTTAAGATTATGTCACTCCATAGAAAGATTAAAAATATTATTTTTATTATATTATGGAATTACTTAAATTAAACAATATTCTTAAATATAGTGAGAGTGTTATATCATATGACAAAAAATTTGAGATATTTAACGGTGAAAACTTTTGGAGGTATAATTTTGCTTTGAAATTCTAACTACTAATAAGACAAGTTTTCACATGTCTCATGATATCCAATGATAAGACGATAATTTATTAGAGATGTTATTTGTCATCATAAAGTCACAGGTAAGGAAAGACAACGTTTTCTCTTACTACAGTCCCTCGTAAATTGCAAACATCCATCCGAAACCACTCCAAAGTTTTTATTAGGAAAGGAAGGAAACCATAAGTATAATATGTGTGCATAGATTTTCCGTCTATATAAGTGATTATCTTATAAATAATGCAAAATCAAAACCAGTAACTACAACTTGATCTTCAGTCAAATACATCTAACAATGTGAGTGAAGAAAAAGAATTCGAACTAAATTTAGATGATACTTCGGGTATCATCAACGACAACATTGACAACACAAAATCTTTTCCGGAGATGATGTGCCAACATCCACCTGTTTTGCCTTGACAACGGGAACGTCCAAAGGGCAAAAATTTTATAAGAACTTCTTAAGCAGATTCCGAATCATTGTATAGCATGGCCAGTAGGTCAGCATGGAAGCATTTACAGCAGCGAAAATTAGGCCGATGACTACGAGCTTAAACTGTTTGCTGAAAAGCACCGCAAGATTACGAGACTCACGATCCATTCATTTCACCAATTGAAATTTTTTGGTTCTTTACCCCGGATAGTTTTCAAAAGAATTCTTTCATAAAAGATTCATTAAAGAATACCGTTCACCATGACCACTTCACTACGCGAATCGATTCTATGGACTGTTGTTTTGTTTTAGAATCATTGTACTTTGAAGTACAGACATCTACAGCGAGTACTGAGTATAACTTGCCTTCAATATCTTCCTCAGCATCTGTCAACGAAATTAAAAAAGAAGCAAATAAGCTCTTTTTAGCAACAACACTCGTTTTCATAAAAAAAGTCTAGAACTAGCCCATAGGCCCAGTCGGAAATTTCAAAGGAATTCAACGATGTAACATGTTTTAACTGACGGGCAGAAGGTCCGGGATTGGTGACCATTGTTCTCGGAGAGATTTCAAAATTTCTGGGCCTCTAAGGTGGCATTTCCCTTATTTCGAGACCGATTCTGAACTAGATGAAAAGATCGTAACGTGCAAGAAAACATTTGGTAGTTTTTTGCAATATCTTGTTTTTTTTGGAAAACTTCATACTTTATTGTGTTTTTCACAACAGGCTCTCGAACACTCAATTACAGTGAGCAATATAGTAATATTCACACAAGGTAAACTGACTATATTCCGATATTTACCTTAAAAATAAAATATTAAGATCCCGTCACTCCAAAGGAAGGTAAAAAATATTATTTTCTGTTATATTACAAAGTTAGTTAAATTAAAACATGTACTTAAATATGGCAAGAGTGTTATATCTTATAATAAAAAATTTGAGATATTTGACCATGAAAAGTTCTGGTGGTATAATTTGCCTGCGAAATTTTAACTTGCAATGACACGAGTTTTCAAATATCACGTGATATCTAGTATCAAGACGATTATTTATTAAAGATTTTATTGTCATCATAAAGTCACAGGTAAGGAAAGGCAACGTCTCCTCTTACGACAATCCCTCGTAAATTACTAACATCAATGTGTAACCAATCCAAAGTGTTTATTAGGAAAGGAAGGAAACCATAAGTATAACATGTTTGCATAGATTTTCCATCTATTTAAGTGATCATCTTAGGGAAAAATAATGCAAAATCAAAACCAATGACTACAGCTTGATCTTGAGTCCAATTCAACTAACTATGTGAGTAAAGAAAAGGAATTCTAACTAGATTTGTACGATACTTCGGGACACATCAACAATAATATGGACAACCCTGTATCTCTTCTACAAATGGTATGCCAACATCCAGTTGCTTTGCTTTCACAACGAGAAAAGTCTTACATCAACTTCCTACGGGGACACCGAATCATCGTACAGGATCGTTAGTAAGGCAGGATAGAAGCAACAACGTGGTTAAAAAATTGATGGTATTAGCATTTACGGAAACAAAACCTGGGCCGATGACGACTTTGAATTGCTCACTGAAAATCACCACAAGATTATGAGACTCACGATCGACGCATCTCACCAATTGAAATTTTTCGTTCTTCACCCAAGATATGTTTTAAAACGAATTGTCTCATAAATGTTTCATTAAAGAATACCGTTCACCATGACAACTTTACTACGTGAATGGATTCTATAAACTGTTGTTCTTGTTTGAAAATCATTATTCCTTTTAGTACAGACATCTATAGACAGTACTTAGTATAACTTACCATGCGATGGTTCATCATAAATATGTTCAACTGTAAAAAAAATAAAATAAAGATAGAGGCTCTTTTTAGAAACAACAACTCATTTTCATAAGAAAAGTCTAGCACCAAACGATGAGCCCAGTCGGAAATTTGAAAGGAATTGTATGATGTTATCACTTTTTACTTATGGGCAGAAGGTACGGGGTCGGGGACCATATTCCTCTGCTATATTTTGACGTTTCTGGCCTTCTAATGTAGCATTTGCCCTATTTCAAAAGTGTTTTTCTAGTAAATTAAAACGTTATAACAAAAGAAAATACTTTTGCCTGTTGTTTTGCACTTGAGGTTTCCTTTGGGCTAACTTCATATTTTATTGTGCTTTTCACAACAGTCTTACAAACACTCAATTACAGTGGGTAACATAAAAATACTCACACAACCTAAACTGTCTATGTTCTAATTTTTACCTCAGAAATAAAACATTAAGATTTCGTCACTCCATGGAAAGATAGAAAATATTATTTTTATTATATTATAGAATTTCTTAAATTAAAGCATACACTTAAATTTGGTGAGAGTGTTATATCATATAACAAAAAATTTGGGATATTTAACGATGAAAATTTCTAGTGGTATAATTTTCCAGCAAAATTTTAACTACTAATGACACAAGTTTTCACATGTCCCATGATATCCAATACCAAGGAATTTATTTAATATATATTTTATTAGCCATCATAGAGTTACAAGTAAGGAAAGATAACGTTTTCTCTTATTACAATCCCTAGTAAGTCACTAACATCAAACAGTAACCAATTCAAAGTGTTTATTAGCAAAAGAAGGAAACCACAAGTATAACATGTTTGCATACATTTTAAGTCTATATAAGTGATTATCTTAGGGAAAATTAGTGCAAAATCAAAACCAGTGGCCACAACATGATCTTAAATCCAATACATCTAACAATGTGAGTGAAGAAAAGGAATTCGGACTAAATTTATATTAAACTTCTGGTAACATGAACGACTACATGAACGACCCGGTATCTTTTCAGGACATGATGTACCAACATTCAGCTGTTCCTTCAATATGGGTACGCCTACCGGGCAAATATTTTATAGGAACTTCCTACCCACACTCCGAATCATCGTATACCATAACAAACAGGTCAGGACGGAAACGACAACATGGTTAAAAAGATTGATGGTATAGCATTTACGGAAACGAAAGCTGGGCCGATGACGACGATCTTAAATTGCTCACTGGAAAGCACCGCAAGATTAAGACACTCACGATCTACGCATTTCACCCGTTGAACTTTTTCGTTCTTCACCCATGATAGTTTTCAAAAGAATTGTTTCATAAAGGTTTCATTAAAGAAGACCGTTCACCATAAGCACTTGACTATGCGAATGAATTCTACGGACTGTGGTTTTTGTTTTAAAATCTAGTATAACTTACTTTCATATATTCCCCTAGATTCGCTCAAAAAAGAAAAGAAAAAAAACACGCTCTTTTTAAACACAGCACTCATTTTCATAAGAAAAATCTAGCAACACCCATAAGCCCAGTGTGAAACTTGAAAGGAATTGAATAATGTCATAATTTTTTCCTGATGGGCAGGTGTTGGGTCGACAACTGTATTCCTCCATTACATTTTGAGATTTCTGCGCCGCTGTTGTGGCATTTGCCCTATTTCGAGAGCGTTTTTCAAGTAAATTAAAACGTTGTAACACACTAAAACACTTTTGCCTGATGTTTTGTATTCCAGGTTTCCTTTGGGCAAACTTCATACTTTATTGTGTTTTTCACAACCGGGTTAAAAACACTCAATTACAGCGAGTTACATATAAATATTCACACAATCTAAACTGCCTATATTCTAATTTTTACCTCAGTAAGAGAATATTAAGATTACATCACTCCATAGAAAGATTAAAAATATTATTTTTATTATATTATGGAATTACTTAAATTAAACAATATTCTTAAATAT
>JBAHVQ010170575.1:0-18734 GCA_036872915.1 Nanipora kamurai
TATAAGTTATAAATAAATTGAAGGTAGTTAAGTGTTTTTATCAGTCTAAAATCCAAGTGTTCAGTTAAGCTGTTCATGTTCATTATCGAAGAAGGTGAACTGGGTACTGTTGTAGTTATGGCCATTTTTATTGATGTGGTTACTGGGAGGGTACCGGTTATATTTCTGCACAGCAGTTGACTGACACCCTGCTGGGTCAATTGGTGGGCGATGGTGATATGGTACACCTGGTGGCATAGGGAGTTGTTGCTGAAGATGAGGCATTCTGTTATTCTGGTAGGCAGTAAAGAAGTCCGAAATGCATTTAGTTAATTTTTCTATTTTAGATGCCATTCTTTCCAAGTTTTCTGTGCATTTTTTATCCATGTTGTCCAGCTTATCAAGAAGTTGCTTTTTAGCTTGGGAATCTTCTTGTGTACAGACAAGCAACTGATTATCAATGGACAGTTTCCTTTTTAACTTGTCTTGCTTGTGATTTTTTAGTTTATCATAAATTAGAGCCCTTCTGTTGGTGTTGGTGTTTGGCGAATCAGTGGTGCCGGGCCCTGTATGTGATGGTGTGCTCTGAGTGCTACAGTCACTTTAGCTCTCAGGTGCAGGGATATTTGGGTCAGAGTAGCTTATAAGATCTTCTGTGTCTGATTGTTCATTATTTCGCGAGGGTGTTGTTGAGGCTGATGATGAAGTAGTATTTGATGAAATATCTGAGGACTCGTCTCCTGTATCAATAGATGTTGTTGCTGGCGAACCACCCCATATAGATTCGCATGAGTCGAAATACAGCCAGACGACACAACCATGACCGCTTCTCTTTCCACTATCAACTGACTTTCTATATTTAGTCCTTATGCTTTTAAGTTTTGTAGCTGCAATCTGCCTTGGAATTTCACCTACGTTACGCGGAAAATCCTTCCTACTAGAGTTGCTTTCAGTGGCAGGATATTTCTGTCTGAAACGTTCAAGAATATCACCATACTTGCTTTGGATTGATTCCCAGTCGATGCTTTCGAATGACTTTGACACTTTGTAATCGTTTGTAACTTTCAACAGCAGCTCCACTTCGTCGTCTGTCCATATGAACGCCTCCTGCTTGTTGTTATTAGCATTCTTTTTAGATTTATTTTGCTTTGAAGCACTAGCCATAATCGATAATTTATATTACTAGTAAAACAACTATGTGCATCACAACCACGTTTCGAAAATAAAATTCAAAACATTGCACCCGTGAAGGGCATCGGGAAATGACAAAAATCAGGCCTGGTTACTAAAACAAACGCCGAGCATGCGTAAATTGCTGTTTTATGTCACACTTCGATCAGATTATCGTTTTCGAGCGTTTTAGTGTCGAATACGCTACGAAAACGGTAGTGTGGACGCGAATCGATCGATGCGTTTTCGGTCTTACGAAAACGCATACATTTGAAAACGCATTAGTGTGGACGGGGCCTAACTTGAGGACTTCGATTTTTCCTGAGAACTTGAATTTCTCATTGAGAAAATTTTGTTGCTAAGTTTTCGTTAAAGTGGTCGTTTAAGTAGTTTGCAAGTTTGTTTGTCGTTAACTAATGCATCCATTTTGTCACAGCAAGTTTGTTTGTCGTTAACTAATGCATCCATCTTGTCCTTAACAACGGTAACGCGTCCTTTGTCTGCTGGAAGTATAACAATGTTCTCGTCATGTTTTACAGTGGAACCTCTAAGTAGCATTTTCAGATATTATAATTACCAAATATACCCAATATACATAAGCAAGGAAAAGTTTACAGACCTCACGGATCTCTTTACTAATTACTAAATCCATTTATTGTTATACTTACGTTACAACAACTAGGGCAATAAGGAAGAGGATAATTACTGACAAACAAAACAAACTCCCTTGAGCAATTACCGGTCCCATTTGCTATTTATGTCGACTTTGAGGCTATCACCTCTAAAATTGAGGGTTGTACTCCAAATAATGATAAGACTTATACTGAAGCTTATCAAAAACACATTGACTGTGGTTATGGTTATAAGGTGGTTTGTTTTTATGACGATAAATACAGTAAACTGGTACAAATTTATAAGGGTCAAAACGCCGTTTGCAAGTTTATGGTGAAGATAATTGAAGAGCTAAAATGGTGTCAGGAAAAAATTGAGAAATTCAAAGCAAAAATTGTTATGACTGAAGATGATGAACAAGATTTTAAAACAGCTGAAAAATGTCATATTTGTGGTGAGAAACACACCAAGGAAAGCATTAAAGTTAAAGATCAGTTCACTGTCACATAACTGGTAAATACCGAAGCTCAGCACACCAGGACTGTAATATTAATTTCAGATTCAACAAAAAAATACCTGTCATCTTCCATAGAGTACCTAGGGTGAGAGAACTGAATATCAATGTAATTCCTAATAACATGGAAAAATACCTAGCCTTCATGCTGTATGACCTAGTCGTCATTGATAGCTTCCAATTAATGAGTAGTAGCCTTGAAAAATTAGAAGTGTTTAATGGATATTAGTTAGATCCTGTATAGAAAAAGGGAGTATATCCCTATGATTATATGGAATTGTTTGATAAGTTCGAGTGCACACAATTGCCAACAAAAGAACAGTTTTACAGTATCCTAAATAATGAGCACATATCCGACACTGATTATTTACACTCTCAGAAAGTCTGGGAAACTTTCAGATTACAAAACATGGGGCGATATCACAACTTATGCCTTAAAAGTGACATAAGGTAACAAGGTAAAAACAGCTTCTTTGAGAAGGACTTCTTTAAACTGATGAATAATAGAATTTTCGATAAAACCATGGAAATATGAGGAAAACAACTGCTAAACTAGTTACAAATGAAAATCAAGTCCTGAAAGAAGCTGCTAAGCCAAGTTTTAGAAACAGTAAACGTTTTAATGATCGTTTGGTTGTCATACATAAAATTAAGGAATGTCTGACACTAAACAGACTTGCATATACGGAATGTCTATATTAAACCTATCTAAGGTGTTGATGTACCAGTTTCATTATTATTACATAAAACATAATTATGGAGATAAGGCTAAATTATTGTTCACTGATACCGATTCATTGACTTATGAAATTGAAACAGATGATGCGTGTAAAGAGTTTTGGAGTGATAAAGACAGGTTTGATAACAGCGATTATCCAAAAGATTCACCATTTTACCACGACAGAAATGAAAAATAATTGTAAAGTTCGAGGATGAGGCCAATTTTACACCAGTAATCCAGTTTGTCGGACTTCATTCAAAAATATATGCCTATCCTGGTGATCTGATCACAACAAAGGGCCTGGGAGTAGCAGCCAAATAAAAATTCAGTTTCATTTGTTTAATCAGTTGTAGCGTCCTGTGTGTTGTGTCAGCATTCAGTGAAGGTATTTCTATTACAAATTTACAAACAGAATTTTATATAGTTCATGAGATATTAACTCATTTAAAATTGAAAATGGATTTCTACTTGACAAATAGTCCTAGTCCACTTTCGTGTTTTATGATCACCTGGATATTAAGGATGATCAAAAAGAAGCCAAAACGGTTAAAGGGATAAAAAGGGGACGTTCACGGAGGTTTGAGCCTTTCCTTTTGTCTTCGCCAAAAATTCACGTGCTCATTCACCCTTTGGGTGACCGCCCACGTCATATTCTAGTCTTCTCCACCTTTGGTGTATAGGACAGTACACTCCTTGCCCAAAGTAAAAAATAAAGTTAAACTAAGTAATAAATAGCTCTTAGTAAAACTAAGAAATAATGTTAGTTTACGTGGAGGTTTTCAGAAATAGTTTAAAAACAAGTATTTAAATTTTTGCATTTTTTGACCAAATTCTCAAATTCACTCATTAGCTTTCTGACAAACTGCGCTGCGAATATTCATTTCCTTTAACGTATTGTTTAGCAATTTTTCTGACCATTTCACTTAGATGCTGATTTTTCAAACGCATTTCCATAAAACAAAAAACATATAGTTTTGTTAATTTCCTAGTTCGTCGATCTTTTTGCCACATGCTTCACATCCAAACACGCGCAGATGCTTTACATTACGTTGCTAACCTGTTCAGGTTTAAAATGGGGTCTTTCCTTTTATTGCCGTGGTAGGACTCCTGTTTCTGACATATGCAGCCGTTGATAGCATTTCTGTGTTGGAGCTTTGTATCAGCCAAACATGGACCTTACAGATTCAACCTAGGTCCAGTTTATCATCAAAACGACTTATCAAAACGACTTTATTTTGTGATAGGGACAATAATCTTGTGAGATCTTTCTATACTTCATTGTGACTGTCATGAAGTAGTATCACCAAGCGGGGGGCATTCGCGAAAAGTGGCACTTCCGACGGGACCTCCAAGATGGAAGTCGCTATAATTACGCTGGAGGTTAAACTAACCCAACTAAAACTTGTAAAGGACAAAACAAAGGACATAATCAATATGTGAACAATCGTGCCAGAGTCGAGAGGAAACAAAAGGCGCTGAGAGATTTAGTCAGCGAAACCGACCAATGTAAAGTTGCCGTGGAAGGACTAAATGTCATATGGCGGAGAGTTCAATCGAGTTCTGCACAAAATGATAAAATTCTTACTTCTGGCTGGGATTATGACAAAATCCATGATACTATAACTTCTAAGAGCATTGGTCTTGATGGGAAAAGAATTATTTGGCATGGAAACTATGAGTTGTTGAAAGATTTTATAGAATATGCCTTTGCACAACGTTGGAAAGTGGTGTTCGCCGGGTGGTAGCGCAAGGACGTTTGACAGCAAAACATCTGATCTTGTTGTAACGTGGTATCCTGGTAAATTGAATACCTTATCTTTCAGCGGTAAAAGAGGTGAGCAGGCTAAAGATTATTTAATAAATCTTTGTTTATCCTTGTCGTCGGAAGCTGCTGGAAAATTGCTTGATCAGAGTTTTAATGGTGCTGAGTTCAAGGAATGCATGGAAAACTTAAAGCTTGATGTAGAAATTTAACAAAGCAGAGTGGATTCCATTCAAGTAATGAAAACAATGGTTTGCAAATACCGGACGTAATTGATTTGGTCTCAACAACGGAAACCATGAAGCAAGCAAACACCCTAAAAGATGATTACATACCTGTTGACCAAAAATCCACCCCTTTGCTAAGTCAACAAATTAATGATTACAGGATGAAGCATAATAAACATTGTTTATCGTCTGCAGACAATGGCTGTCTTAAAAACAACAACCACAAAAGTACAAATCCCCATAACAAGCCAGTTCCTTCAGTCAACAAACAACTTGAGAATTACCGAAAGAAACACTGAAAATCATAGTTTCAAAGTCCTAATTCTAAAGATGACTAACAGGAAAATGCTAGGAATAGTCAGAAAGATATTCCAACTAAGCAGGATCCAGGCCCAAAAGCAAATCCAAGCCGCAGCCTAAGAAATTATATTCCTATATGCCGCCCAATTTTATCAAGAATGCCTCTCATCGTCGGATCGGCACTGATAATGGAAAACATTTGCAAAAGCGGTATTCAAGTCTTCATGCTTCTGATTTTTCTATACAACACAGTCTCCCCTTTTCTGGAGCCGACATCAGCCCCAAGTTATCCTCGGAGTCGACATGGTTGCTGTATGTCGATTATGTAAATCGCATGACAACGAAATGAATGAATCTCATCCCCAAAGACTTATGGACATTGTTTCATCTAATCGTATAAACCTACCATGTTTGTTAAAAGCTAACGCAGAAGGTTCCAAAGGGAAAGAAACCTGCTCATTTCATATTCAAGCTGTTGTTGGTTCTGCTCGAACGATCAAGACCAATTTTAAGAATCATAACTCAACTAATTGTGTATATATTTCTCCTCATAATAACAACACGCCTAGTTCGCAGCGCACGTTTGTTCCTTCTTTAAGGCGTTCTAACGTTATGTCGCTTTCACCAAAGATTGAAGATGTACGCGAAGGTACCCATCATGCGAATGTAGACCTTGTTTGTATTACGGAAACGTGGCTTTGAGACTATATGCACGACAATGTTGTCGCAGTATCGGGATATAATTTGATCAGAAGAGATAGAACGGAAGGGCAACATGGAAGAGTCTGTATGTACATAAAGAACTCTATCCAATTTAAGATTTTAGATCTCCTAATGGACAGTAAATTTGAAGTTATTTGGGCACAAATTCGACCAACACGGCTCCCAAGAGGGATTCCCATTATAATTATATGTACTGTATATCATCCACCAAGCGCAATTGAGTCTTTGATGTTAGACTACCTCCTTAAAAGTATGTCGTTGATTGAAGCACAGTACACCGATAGCTGGATAATTCTACTTGCTGATTTTAATATGATGGACATGTCTAGAGTGAGAAAGAACTTTAAACTCAAGCAAATCATCAAATTTCCAACACGGGGACAAAACGCTTTAGATCTTATTCTTACCAATTTAGATTTCAACCTAAAGTTGGACCAAAAATCTCCCAGACCAAGTTCTCAATTAAAACCAGAGATCTACGGCCAACTAAGCATCTCGCGATGAGGTCTTACTTGGAGAGAATTGATTTACAAGCATTAATGAATAACAATGAAACAACGTGTGACGAGCAAGTAAATATCTTGGAAGAAGTGGTTAAAACCGGTATGGACAATTTATTCCTATTACGTCGAAAACAATTGTTGTCGATGAACCTCCTTGGATAAACAGATCCCTAAAGAAAAGATTCGTACTCGGCAGATTGCTTTAGATCGCGGAAACATGTATACTTTTCGATCCCTGCGAAACCAAGTAAATCGTGAGAGGAAAATATGTCGTGCAAACTACTACGACTCGAAAGTGAAGCATTTACAGCATTGCAAGTCGGCGACGTGGTGGAAGGAAGTCAAGAAACTGAGCAGTATGTCAACGGCCACCGTGGAACACATAGACCTAACATCTGTACTACAACACATAGACTGTGGGGAGGATGATCAAAACCAAAATAATCTTGCTAACGCTATCAATGAAGCATTTCTCTCTCCAACGAGAGAATACATCCCCAATGTTACATTAGATACCGACCCCGAAAGGCGTACCTAGTTGGCTTTTAAAGAAAAAAAGGCCATTTATCTACGCCCGCATGGTTAGCGGACGTAGATAAATGGCCACCAAACGCAGCAACTTCATCCTCGCCGGAAACCTCAGAAGTCAAGGCCAAGATCGTCGGAAAGGTGTTAGCTGTGACGAAAACTGAGGCTGTCCACAACGATTTCGACAAAATCAAGGAAAGAACCGACTTGCGGCGTACCCTACGGATCGGAACATGGATAGCACGATTCATTCACAATTCCAGGAGGCGAGAAAGACTGTCCGGGCCCTTTGACCGCCGAAGTTGGGAGTATGAAGGACTAGAATGGTGGATAAAGAAAGTCCAGGAACGAGCTATGGGAACTGCCAACTTCGCAGAGGTTCAAAGCAGCTTAAACCTACAAACCAATGGAAAGGTGTCCTTCAGTTCCGTGGACGTATTCAAGGAAAAATACCCACTTACCTTCCAGACGATGCGATGTTTACAAGTAAACTAGTAAGGAGAGTGCATTTTGAGACTCTACACTGGGGAGCAGGTTTAACTATGGCCGTAGTCAGAGAACGTTTCTGGGTACCAAGGCGGTGACAAAAAATTGCTGGGGCTGTAAGAGGTTTAGGGCAAGCGTGTTAGCTGCCCCCCTCTTGTTCTGTTACCAACCTTCATAACTGAAGGAAATACAGCATTTGATCTACCGTATTTATTCGAATAAGCGCCCAACCTTGAATTAGCGCCCACCTCGAATAAGCGCTTATCCTAAAGGCAGAAAAAGTTAATAAGCACCCAGCCTCGAATAAGCGCCCACCCTGCTCCCACTCAAATTCGAATAAGCGCCCAAGAGAGGAGGAGATTGATCTAAGGAAACATGCCAAGTATCTTAAAGCATGTAAAAATCAACTCTGGTCTCGCTGAAGTAAAGGAAATTTGGAAAATTGTGTCTCTTAGAAAGAGACACAATTTAAAACATCATAGTAAGAATTTCGAATTTAGCGAAGGAGATGTAGTCCTGGTTCGGTCCGATGCAAAAAATCGTGGCAAATGGCCGTTAGCCGTAGTGAAAGTAGTTTTTTCCAGGGCCCGATGGGATCGTGCGAGCCGTTAGAGTTAAGACAGGAAAGGGGTTGTTGGAGAGACCAATCCAATATTTATACCCTTTGGAGTTGTCCTGTGATCAAACCTCGAGTATGAAACCGGTAAAGTTGAAGCCAAGAGCCGAACCGAGACGTGCAGCACCAGCTGTTGCAGGTAAGAACATCAAAATTATTGCGGAGCAAGGGCAGGAACAGGAGTTCCAAGTGGCGCAATCGGCAAGACAGTATTACTATTATGTTGAGTCTTGAGCACAGAGTAGATCGTAAGGTTGAGAACAAATAGACAATAACCATCATTACAGTCCCCAAATTGTTTTACGTACGCTGCGTTTTGGTATGAAACGGTTGACGTGGAAAACAGCCTTTATCAAACCAAAACGCAAGTTACCGCCATTTAACTTGTGACGACTGGCGATCCGGTCAAACAGTGGCACAAGCCACCACAAGTTCTGCACTTCTGCTAGTTCCCATGTTATTACGGCAAAGTTATGGGTGTAAAAAGCTCATCAGTACCTTACCCAGCCTTTCTTTGCTTTTTTCTCTTGATAATCTGTTTTAAGAATGGCTCTTAAAGACGTCAAATTTGATGTGAACTTTGAACAAGCTCAATTTAGATGCAAGCCAACACAAGTCATCTCAAGTTTGCAGTCAAATGAGGCACAAGCTAAAACATGCGGTGACTTGGGTCGTTTGATAGTAACGTTAATGACCCTAATGCTAACCCGACCAACCTTAAACTTAACTCCAATCCAAGCTAAGGGCTTTCCAGTCGATCCCTTAAATGTTTTCCTCGCTTCAAAGGCTGATCAACATAGTCCTTAATCTCCACAGGAAAACTTTATTGATGTTAGATGTTTTTCCGAGTGACGAACCACACCGGACAAATAGAGAAAACTCTACTTGGCCCGGTGTCACAGGAAATTTGGCCCCCTGGACCAAATTTCCTAGGAAATTTGGCCTGCCCGGACCAAATTTCCTAGGATATTAGGTCCCCCCTTCGGAAATATGGTCCCTTCTAAAAACATATAGATTATCTTATTAAGTACACCGTACGCGACTAGGCTAGGATAAAACCAAGCCCCTAAACACGTTTGCCAGTTTCATAGTCGAAATTCGTCATTAAATTGAAATACTGGTATAGCGAGACTTCTCGCGTTCAGTTGTTTTGACCTGCTTTGTAACGGTATATATAATAAACGATAAAGGTATATATAGTATTTTTTTAAGATATCATAAATTATTTAGATCTATAAAACAACTCAACATTAGAAACATCATGCGCTGAGTGAGTCATCCTAGCCTTTGTACTTTTGTGTTTGCGGAATGTTTTTGTGCTTGTGGTGTTTTTCGAACAAATGTTTCTTTCGTTACTATATTGCGTAACTAATATTCTTGACCAGCAGATAACTTCAAAAAATATAAGACGAAACATTCTCCTGGTAGTAACATCTTAAACTCTAAGCGGTATTTCCACTCAAAAAACTATTTTTAACCTAATTTATAATTACTGTTATTTATAGGACGCGTATATATTAACATTTTCAAAACGAAAGGCGAAAAGTACGCTTTCAAACTTTTAGCTCTTGGTCATAAGTATTTCAATTTAATGAAGAATTTTGACTATGAAACTGTTAAACATGTTTTGGAACTTGGTTTTAGTAAAAACTTCACGATTTCCGAGCGTGCCCAAGTGTCCGTAATGGGAACAAGTAAACTATGTTTCCGTGGGGGCCAAATTTCCGAAGAGGGGGCCAAATATCCTAGAAAATATGCCCCCCGAGGGGACCAAATTTCCTAGGAAATTTGGTCCGGTGGGCCAAATTTTGGGGGGTCAAATTTCCTGTAACACCGGCAGTGATTCGAACCCGTTACCTTCGGTTACTAGGCCGACGCTCTGCCAACTGAGCTACAGGTCAAGTTGGGAGCTGGTTGTGAAATGACCTTACTTGCGCTCTTGATATTTCGAAACATATACTAGTTTCCTCCATATCGGGACAAGTTGTAGTATTCTAGTATTCATTCGGCTTCACTGGGCTCAGTCTGTGACTGGTTAGACAATACGGGACATATTGGGAAGCCTGGGATGTCAAGGAAATGGTTATAATATCACTGATCTCAAATGATCAGTGTATAATATCTATTTCCTAGGCTTTTTATGTAGCTCAGTTGGTAGAGCGTCGGACTAGTAACCGAAGGTCGCGGGTTCGAATCCCTGCCGGGCCAAGTAGAGTTTTCTCTACTTGTCCGGTATGATTCGTCACTCGGAGTAACATCTAACATCATTATATATGTATATAGATATATAGATATAGATATATAGATATAGATATATAGATATAGATATATAGATATAGATATATAGATATAGATATATAGATATATAGGTACTATTTACAAAATGGCCGGCCGTATTGTATATCCGATACAACACGGACGCGAATGTTGTAAATGGCTTGTGAAATTCATGTCAAAGTGTTTATTTTAGCTTGCGGTTTGATATGTCTTTTTGAAAGAAATCTGAAGTTTTTTTAGGATATACTCAAATAACTGATATTATCATTCACTTTATAGTATTCTCAAATCTGATTGGTTAATTTACCTGCAAATAACTGCGTGCAAATATCGATCAGCTGCAAATAACTGCGTGCAAATACGCTATTGAGCATGCGCACTTTGAAAATGATTCGTCAGCTGAAATAACAAATATCGTTTTCTGTTTTAAAATGTCAAATGGCTCGCTTTGCCGAGCTGTCGGAAAGTGATCTGGCAGATTTACTGGCCATGGATGGAAAGACTCGATAATACAAGAAAAGCAACTAAAGTTGCCCTTAACCTTTTTCGAGTGAATGATAAAACAATTATTGAACTCGGCTTTCGCAAAATATCGTGATCACGATATTTTGCTCAACCTCGTCCAATAACTGTATAATATATGTATTTCTGTTGCTTCAAAGAATTATTTTGGCGCAGCCTGGTGATTAATATTCGAGCAATTCATTTGTTATTGCGCCGAATAGCTTTTTAGTCGTATTGAGAGGATGCTCCTGGGAAAAGATGCATTGTCTCTATGGTATATGAGTATGAAAATATATTCAAATTCCTGTGAATTGACCGCTTGCATGGACACTGAAAGTTGTTGTCAGTTGAACACAGGATTTTCATATGGCAACTCACAGCCGTTTTCGAGAGCCTGAAACTGTGGAAGAGGAGGCTTCATGGCTAGAAGAAACAGTACGAAAAAACAAACGGTGCAATACAAAATGGGCTGTCAAGATATTCGAAGAATGGCAAAAGCATCGTGAAAGTAAAATAGCCAAAAATGAGTCATTTGGGTTCGAATGCAAGGGCGTAGAAAGTCTCCAAGACCTAACTGTGAATCTTCACTAAATGTCAGCCAAATCGCTTAATGAAGTTTGTTGGCGAGGTCGTAAATCGTGATGGTAAGAGGTATCCACCGAGAACGCTGTACGTGATTATTTGCGGCATCAATCGATATATACAAAATATTAATGGAGAAGACAGCATCAACCTTTTAGCAAAGGGAAAAGCAAGAAAGAAGCCGGAGAGAGGTGATTTGACGGACGAAGAAGAGTTGGAATTGCGGAGACAGAATTTACTTGGTGAACATTCAGCTGAGTCTTTACTTCATACTTTATACTTTTACAATGGTAAACTGTTCGGATTGCGTGCGAATGAGCATAGGTTGTTGCGGATAAGCAATATCGTACTTGTTGATAACCTGATCTTTTTTGACGAAAGCTTATCAAAAACATTTTATGGCGGTCTGAATGATTTGAAGAAACAACCACGGTATATCAAACATATGTGCCATGAACCAAATGAAGTTGAGGATTCGTGCTTACAATCCTTGTATCACTTGTATATTGAGAAGATTCGCGAAGTTGCTATGAAGTTAGATACATTCTATTTAAAGCCAAATAGAGGTGGAAGTTTTGGATACGAAAAAAGGGCTGTTGGCTTAAATACGCTTAACAGTATTTTGCCCGTGAAGTTGTGTGCAAAGGCAGTTTTACCTCATAAGACTTCGCATTGTTTGCGTATCACATGTGCGACTAGGCTCTTTCAAAATTCTGTCGAAGAGCGAATAACAAGGGAAAGAACTGGGTACATTTCAAACTCGTTGTTTAAATATCAAAAGCCAAGTAAAGAGCAGACAATGTTGGCTAGCAAAGTTCTCAGTCCTGTTTACAATACGGAACCCAGTATCAATGTTAGAAGCAACGCATACAAGTTTGACAGAAATTTTCCAGTCGAGGAAGGCTTGAGTAGTGTACATGAGAAAATGTAGCTCAGACTAAGACCGCTTTGTTGGAGGATGTTTTTGACGAATTTGATTGTGCTATAAGCGATGACATTTTAGCAAGTATCGATTTGCCTTCCAGTGTTCCGTCATGTCCAACTTCAAGTTAAAGTACAATTGGTAATGCGAAAAATGTTGCCAGTTCTGGAACGTTTAATAATTGTAAATCAACTTCATTTTTAAGTCGAAATAATGACCTAGACAGCGACTTCATACAATGCCCAGTGCACCTACTGCGTTTTTGCGTTGAGTGAAAAAATTGTAATACCTGTTTACAAACGCGTGTATGAGTGTACTATAAGTGTGTTCAAGAAGGGCTAATGCTCGAAACGTCAGAATTGTGCTATATATATTCGACAGTCTACCGACCTTTTAATTTTCTACGCTGTTTGATATACTGCCTACACAGAATCGTACAACTTTACATCTTTCCTACACTTACAGTATTTCACCCACAAAGTTTTCACTTAACCCTAGATTAAGCTAATCGCCTTTTGAGGAGGCGGACCTGGAAGCGACTTGGAGTTATTGTTGGCGTGCATTGTTTTACCAGTATACCAAGATTCTAACGTTTTTCGTAAGGGATAATTTTCCTTGCTTAAGACGCGTCTGTCGCGAAAATTTATTCTATGATCTAAAGACCATGTGTGACTAACCATATTTGAACCTTTAATGCGAAGTTTTACATTACCACTTGTTCCTTTTTTGTTGTTTCAAAAGATTTTCCCGTTTGTCCGATGTAACTTCATTTACAGTCTTTGCAGTCTCTCTTGTAAATTACGTTCGTTTGTTTGTTGTAGGCTTGTCTGTATTTCAAACAAACGAACATGATGTACAAGATAGACTACAAGGACTGTAACTAAAGTTACATCGGGGAAACGGGGAGATATTTTGAAACAACAAAAAAGGAAGACGTAGTAATGTAAGACTGAACATTAAAGATTCACGACGGACACGTCTAGAAAAGGGAAATTACCGCTTACGGAAATCTTTAGAATCTTGGTATACAGAAAAACAATGCACGCCGACAATAACTCCAAGCCTCTTCCAGAACGATGCACTATTTTACTTTAATTAGTAACCATGCCGCCGCTAATTATTCTCGCCCGCCTTCCACCAATTTTTTTTTTATATTACCTAAACATGTATGTAGTTAGCTTTATTTTGTTCATCATCTACCAGTCGAAGGTTACAGATTGGTAACTGAACGCTTGTAAGAATATTACTTAATGGTCAGTAACTCCAAACCTTTTCCAGAACAATGCACTATTTTACTTTAATAGTAACCATGCCGCCGCTAATTATTCTCTCCCACTTTCACCATTTTTTTTTTATATTACCTAAACATATATGTAGTTAGCTTTATTTTATTCATCATCTGCCGGTGGAAGGTTACAGATTGGTAACCGAAAACTTGCAAGAATATTACTTAATGGTCAGAGAATGTTTAACTATATTTACTATGTATACTCCTGGTCGCACTATTTTTTTTTGGTAAAAGGACAGCTAGGGTAGTAACTCTCCATTCAAAAACTGCAAATGCAAACAAAATGAAACGTAACAAAAGGAAACAAAACGATACCTAACTTATTGGCTCGTTATTAATCTCGACTGGATTGAACAGATAAACACAAGAAAGAACAAATGAGAATGAGCGCACTCTTTTCATTTACTATATATGAAAACTTACCACAATTTTCCTCATCGATATTGTCACCGCAGTCATTATCCAAATCACAAACCCAGGCTTTCGGAATACAATGCCCCTTACCACACAGGAATTGATTGGCACCGCATGACCAGCCTGTACAAAAATTTATTAACTGATGGTAAAATTTATAATACCTATTGGTCAAGAACCTGACAGACCATCGTGTCTGGGCTATGTTCAGACGATCTGGGACATCAAGAGGGGGCGTTTCCCTATGAAAAAGCTATTGAAGCCACGAATGTCACATTGTAATCTGGTTGAGAATCAGCAAATTAAGAATATATATAAATTGTCTACTTTTGCTTCTTTCATCATCACCCTTTGACTCCGATTTATTCCATAACGGAGGAAAATTTGTTGCGGGAGCCTTTTGCCAAGCTCAAAAATATCTTTGCTTTCGGAGAAGCCAATTTTAACATACAACAAGGTTTTGTTGAAAAGTGGAAGAATGCATGTGGTAGAATGTAATTTTAACCTACCAAATATGCAGAAAAAATATTTTAAAGGAGAGAATCAAACGTAACGTAAACGATAGGAACATATTTTTGCCATCAATTTCTATAGCTAAGAAAACTGTTCCAGACATTCCTTTGGCAACAATAATTTATCAAAATGGTTTCTAATTAATTACAAATGACTTTGACCTGCAAAAGATTAGCACGAAATAAATTCACCTTTTAGCACCTTCACCTTGTTATGTTTATGGCCCGTCAAGTTTGGTTTTTGCACAACCTTGAAAAAAGCCCCCTTTAGAAATCATTTTGGAATGTCCCTAGTCCCAAAACAAAACATGGATCAGGTTTTTCTATAATGTTTATTATCATCTTTTTACCCCAAAAAATATTTATCTACGGTTTTTGGTTCAACCTTGTGATCCTCAACTGTTAAAGAAACTGTGTCAGGCTACTTAACCCTTCCGCAGGCGTATAGACACGTATGTCACTCTGTTAGTTTCTCTGCCTTTGTATTTTCTTTCCACTTTCGTTAACTATCCCAGATTAGAGGCACGGACTTTCAATGTTTATTAACGAACTTCTAAATCAAATCTTGTTTGCAAAAGCTCCCGGCTTACATTGGCGATCATTTAAAGGTACTAATTAAAAGCCAAGCAGTAACTATATTGTCAATTTATCCCGATATTTAAATCAGCAATAACTTCACTCTTTATTATTCTTGATTATCTCGTAAAACAGCTAAACAGCTAAGTGCATTCCACGACTTTAAATAACAATACAATAGTATAGTATTGTATTGAATTGTATTTTATTGTATGGTGTCATGTTGTGTTGTGTGGTATTCAACGGTATTGTACTATAATGTATTTACAATTTTAAGAATATCTCTGTTTTTAATAGAAAGGTAAATGACATCATTTCAACCTGTAAATGCCTTGGCTACGCCTCCTGTTTCTAGGTACTTTTCAAAATGCAATAGCATCATTCATGTTTCCGTCATACCAAACAGAGACGAAGCTATTTTTTATTTGTCTTATAAAATATCCAAGTTTTATTGGATTTGTCATGCTCCAATAAAATCAATACGACGTCAGCAGTATACCACTGTACTCTGAGACAAGACAATTTGAACGTGCCTGGAAAGTTTGTTATGTAATACTGTATTGAATAGTATTACGTTATAATTGTATCGTATCATATGGAATTTTGTGGTGCGATATGGTATGAAATGGAAAGGCATCGCGTGGTATGATATGATATGCTATAGAGTGGTTTGGTGTGGTATCGTATGGTACGGTAGTGTACGGTAGGGTATAGGATATAGTAGGGTACGACATTAGTATAGCAATGTTACATTGTAGTTGTGTGTTGAAAAATTTTAGGAATAGATATTATTGTCTTTAATTTAATTCCTGCAAAAACAGAGTTTTGTACTTACTTCCCACGTCCAAGAAAAAGTCCTTTGTTACCACACCAAGTTTACTTTTCGCTTCACAAACAAACTTCCCAGCATGGACGTCTTTAACTTCAGTAATTGTCAACAAATGTTCTTTACCTTCTTCGGTCACCTTAACGTCATTCTCATTAACGTCAGCTTCTGTAAACCATGACACACTAGGGACGGGATAGCCCTCTGCTTCACACCGTAGAGTTACTTTATCATTTTCAACAGCAGCTTTACGGCTACTTGCAGAGACAATAATTGGCCCATATAGCACAGACAGATTGGCTTCGCTCTCCAACTGCTTGGTTCTTTCATTATTAACAATGCAGGTGTACCTGCCTCGATCCATTCTTTGCACATCAAAAACTTCCAAGGTACCATCCTCGAGAACACGCATGCGTCCTGAGGTTTCTCCAGCTGACAAAAGCACATCTTCTTTCTGCCATGAGATTGTTGGTTGAGGACTTCCGTCAGCGAAACAATAAAATATCGCAACTGAACCCACGCGGACTGTTACGTCAACTGGTCTTTGAATGAATGACAGTGGAACTGAAAAAGAATATTAATTAACATACAGGTTTTTATTTCAGACCAAGTCAGAATCGGAAGGTATGTTTCAAGTTCTTTTCTAAGGAATTTAATATGCTAATCAATAGCGATTATAGGGGTCGAGCAAGCTGGGGCGAGGACGGCTTATAACAAGAAACTGACCTTTACTAATATAGATCGAGCAACCCATTCCAACGCCATAATGAATTAGTAGAGTTTTTTTGTTTTTTTTTTTATCAACTCTGAAAGAGTGAATGTCTTCTAAGAAACTCTGATCAGTTTGTTAGCAAGTAAATAACCAAAATGTTCTATGCTCTATGTGCCAACGTTACGTCGCCGTACAATTATGTCATCGCCGTGAAATCACTAGGAACCACTAATTGCTCATAATTATACTTTTGAATGAAAATTCTGTTTCAAGGACGTGTTGCCATAAACGTTCCTCGATTGATTGATACAAATTGATACAACGAGTCGAAATTCGGACAAGAAACTAGATCAAAAGGCAAAAGTTTTCACCGTACACTCAGGGCGGATATTTATAAGGTCTGTCCGAATAGAGATAACAAAAACTAGCAATCGTGTCAATGTAGTTGAATTCGACCAGGTTTTAAAGGTGCTCTGGCTTCCAGTGGCTTCTACAAGCCCAAAAAGTCTATTTTCGAGCAAAAATTTTCTTGTTTAACTCATAAAAGTCCGAGAAAATTGAGAAAACGGTTCAAAAACGTTTACTAAACTTCGTGTCATGGATCGTTGATATATTACCCGCACCAAAAAACCACCTATCTGACTTTCCCACAATTCCCAGAAAACTTTGCTTCGAGTCGAAATTCGAACAGGAAGTATGTTTAAGAGGGTTCGGAGGTATTTAGTTTATGCCGTTGCTCGGGAAATTTCGACGACACAAACGGGCAACTATGACGGTGTAAATTTATTCCCTATCTACCTTGAATTTGGCTGATGTCGACAAAGTTCTTTATACTGATGACACCATTTCATGACGTCAGAGTGACGTAAACAAGATCTAAAAATTCTTATAATTTCCGCTAATAATGAAGTAACGATTCTTATAAAGTATTATATTAAAGAAAGGTGATTTGTTCAAAAGAGGACGTATGCATTTGGCAATCTAATGAATTTTAAAGGTTTTATGCGCATTTTAGTGCGTTACCATTCACTCATATTTTAATTAAATATCTCTGTCATTTTTACCTCACTTTTCAACCCTTTTGCTTCCAGATTTTTCCAAAGAAATTATGATTTATTCAGTCTATTCGAAATTCTTTTGAAAATCCATTAAAATCTGTTTATGCATTCAATTTGCGTACATTAAATCGCGCTTATATGTGCAGTTGGAAGCCAACGGGTTAAATGCATACGTAGTTTTGTGGGGGAAGGAGCTCTGGTAATAACTAAATCATAAAAGCTCGAATTTGGCCACGCCAGTCAATAGGAAACAATCTCCAGACGAAACACAATATATTTTTAATGAGGAATATCGCGACTCGACTGAAAGCGCGCGAACTACTATATATAACAAAGAGCACAACAGGAAGTTAAAACATTAACCGTAGGTGTGTCCGAAGACACGTCACAGGACACATCAGTCATCAACAATACCACGTGTGGCGTGGTTTCTTTGTTCTTTTCTACTTCCGTTTCGTAGGAGGTGTGATTAATATATTAACAATAGGAACGAATAAACTAAGTCTACATCTTATTTCTACCAGGATTCGTACTCAAAGTACTTGGGTGGACGTCGGTTACGTTGAGTTCTTGTAGTGATATTCGTGTCAGGGGTGACAGAGGATGGAGAGTTTTCTCGAGGGTAGATATCTTGAGGTAGAGGAGGGTTGTTGGAGCTTGCAGGGAACGTCAACATTGGCGGTATAGTGGTTGGTTGAGGTGGCGGACTGTTGGTTGTATCATCGTCATCACTGTCGGAATCATGGGTGTGAATGGGTGGAAGTTCGGGTACTTGGTTAGGGACCAAATGGCACTCGCATAATTTCACTTTATACGATGAGGCTCGTAGCTGGTTTCCAGCGAAATTTTTAATGTAGCACCATGGGCTATCGATAGATACCACCAAGTATCTGCTGCGGGTATGTGTTTTGTCGCGGTCGGA
>JBAHVQ010170625.1:0-18727 GCA_036872915.1 Nanipora kamurai
ATGCAATTCAGTAAATATACACCAAATTTTTTTTGGTTAATGTCCTAAGTGTGTTACTTCTTCCCCCCAAAAATAATGTCATTCCATAAATTCTGTAATGATGGAAAAAGCTATCAAAAATAGTCAATTTTTCCTATCGAGCCACCTTAATGCTGAACAAAAATTTGGTTCATGTGGGAGCTTGTGTGATTGAAATAGGGTCAGTGGTTAGAGCGTCTCACCGGTCATCAGAAGCTTGCGGGTTCGCTTTCCGTCTAGGGCTCAGAAATCGTTTTTCTGAGACAACCAGCTTGACGAACGTTCATTAGTCGTCTGATTGGGGTGTTTTGTTGCCGTGGTCAAACAAGGAGAACAAATTGATGAAATTTCTTCAAAAACAATCACAGTTCAGACTGATTGTTTAAAAGAGTATTGAGGAAATTGAACTTTCGTGAGATAGTGATTACTGATGTTTGAAAAATGTGTTCATACCAATTTTCTGTCTCCCATAATGCATGTTTAGCGCTGTCTATGATATTCCTCCCTTTTAAACAATTTAGAATTAACATTTTGACCGGTATTAGACAAGACATACACCAATACAAATTAACAACTCACTTGTGAAGAACTTCACATATTATGGGCGGAAAATGCACTAACTTTAATATAGAATGTTTTAACCTTAACCCCTTTACGCTTCAAAGTTTCTTTTTTGTTCCTTGTTCAAACTTTGCTTCCTCGTTTGATCTTTTGTTCCTGGTATCCGATAGACGCCTTGTCTTTAGAGCGTTTGATTTAGTGTCAAAACATCTCGAATTTGGTTAGAAAACTCGGATATCCCCTTGTTCTTCAACAAACTTTTGGGTTTTTGTTGTAAGATCAAACACTTCTTCTAGTCTATGGTACATTTCCTAAATTCTAAATCAAACGTTTTGTGACAAGACCTACTCCAGACTGAAACGCTGAAGAACTCCAAAGGTCAGTTTGCTCACCTGTACATCTTCTATTGTCTGATGATTTGATGACGAAATTTCATGAACGGGAGAATCATTTCCAGCAGAAGAATTTCCAGATGTCTCATTAGCTTGTTGGACTAAAAAATAATACAAATGTTACAGGAAAGTTAAACAAATCTGCTCAAAAAAGTCCCAGCTAGATCGCAAAATTCATTCTTTCAATTATGAGAGAATGGCTTGATGAGGCTTGACCCCATTTTAAATTGCATTTTACAAAGTATTATTTAAGGTGAACTCCAGTCAAACAATAGTGTAATTAATATAACGACGGCAAAAAAGAGGTTTAAATAAATAAAAAAAAATTAAAATAAAATAAAAAAATAAAAATTAAAAATAAAAAAATAAAAATTAAAAATAAAAAAATAAAACTAAAAAAAAGAGGTTTAATTTCTCAATAGAGTAATTGGTAAACAGGTTCTTCAAAAGCATTATTTGGGAATATTTTGGGTTGTACGTACGATACTTGCTCTCATACTCCATAAGAGACATTATTCCTGAATTCTTAACTTTTTGCTATTTTTTTAAGGATTGATCGGCGGCTCAACGTTGATTTACAGCGGGGATATGTTTTTTAAATTTAGTCATTTATCATTAAAATGTAAGCATTGACGACAGAATTGATTCAAATCGATTAAAGTACAAACTGGTGATATTCGAAAGCAAACATGAGGAGAATGATAACCTATGCGACGAGTACAAGCGTCGATATCGTATTACCGTTATTCTTTCTAAACATTATGCTTATTAGCCAGAGATTAACCAGGCGGGAATTTCAATTTTATCAGGAATATTGAAGCCCAGAATAGAATGCGAAAGAGTGGCATAATATTAGAAGTTTTATTAGAATCTAACGTTTCGTTATTACATCACATCTTCCTAGGGATAACTAACATATGCCAATGCCTAAGTATATAATTACGTGTAATAAATTAATCAGATAAGAAGTATAACTAGAAACTGGTAAACACGAAGATAACTGACAGGAAACAGTGTGATAAGTAATAAAGTAAGAGGAAAGACAGATTTATGAAGATAAAAAAGTAGTACAGAACTGATGTTGGCATTTAAAGAAGGTTAACTTTATAAGTGAGAAGGCTGTCACGAAGGAGAAGTTCAGAGCAAGAAGAAAGAATTTTGAAGTCATCAAAAGACGCGAGATGACTGTTTCCTGAAGATGGGAGAGGATACTAGAAGAACAAGGATTAGCCCGTTTCTTGCCGGTTAAAGGTGATATCCCTATGTGTTCAGAAACACGTGTATTTAAATGTGGACAAGTTTCACCGACACACGAGGCTCCGCGGCCTCGACAAAAAAAATAATATACAACGTGTGGCTCTAACGTAAGGTATCACAGTTCTATCGTTAAAAGGCACAAAATGGAGAAGACGGGTGGAAGGACGTGTGATAAACCTAATGTTAATATGGGGGTAAGCTGAATTCAAAAGTTTTCTTAACTGCGCACGAATCTGATCAAAATGCTGCCCGGTATACGGCAAGGAAAAGTGTATGATGCGCTTGAAAACTGGGGGTATTTAAGGCAACTTTGAAAAAATTGTGTCAAGAAAGGAAGCAAAACAAGCATCACGGAAAAGTGATGTAACAACGGAAGGTCAGATTCTAATAAACTTTTAATATTATGCCGCTGTTTCCCATTCTATAATGAGCTTTAACATTACAGTATACCTTAACTGTTTAAGTGCCGTTAAATCTCAACTTCATTCTATGGTACTTCAGTAAATTTTCTTCACGAAATTAAACGAAATGAACAAAATTTAAATTCTACAATTGGATTTCTAAATAATCACATCCAGGCCTAGTGGAAAAGTAAGTCAAGGTGTAATCAATATGCACCTTTCAGACGATAGTTCATCCAGTGCGCCCTTCTCTCCTTTTTGAGAAAGGCAAATTAAACTAATGTTCGTTAAGTATTCTTAAAGTGAACTTTGTCAAAAATAAGTAAACCAAATGATCGAGACAAAGCTAATTACCCAACGAACAACATATAAAAGTAACGGAAATATCACCTTCAGGAACTGAAGTGTTGTGTTGACCTTTCTGGGCAGCTTTAATGCTCTGTTTCGTCGGTGGAGGTGGAAGTAAGCCTCCAGATATTGGCGATGATTTGGGTCGGGACAGAGATGCAGACGTTTCGCTTTGCGTGACAGTCGTTTCATCAAGTGGACGAAAGTTCGGCAATTCCTGAGTACTCACTTGAGCTGAAGTCACCCCATTTGTCTGTGATAATGGGTCAAAAACATCTCCGCCTTGGGAAGATAGAGGTGAATCCGTGGATGTAAATATATTAAGAAGATCACCTTGATTGGTTGTTGGTTGTTCTTGTGGATTAGCAGCGAAAGGATTGGAGCTATTAGTAGCTGAGAATGTTTCAGCAGTACTTGAACTGGAAGGTGGCGCAAATGGGTTATCAGTAGTGGAATTTTTTGATTCAAAAGCACGTGTTGCGCTCTGGGAAAAAGGATCAAAACTTGGTTGTCCTGAAGTAGTAACTGTTGGTTGAAATTTATCTTCATTACTGACCGAATCCTGTAAGAAAAACGAAGTTGCTAACTTACGTCCACTGCTATCGAAGCAACTACATCTGCAACAATGATTACGCGACATACAGGTATATCACTTCACCTGAAGCACAAACACGACTTACTTCTTCTTTAGCTTTTTCTAACACTTCAAGCTTCTTTTTCAAAAGTTCATTCTCCTTTTCCGTTGATTCTACCCGCTGCCTCATTTGATCAACTTCCTTCTTGCCTGCTGTCTGGTTCGCCTTGAACTTCTTGTATGCTAAATCAAAAGCCTGTCCAACCGCTAGTGTCAGTTCCTCGGCCTATGAAATGAGAATTATAAACTCATTTTACTACACAATTGTCAGCTTATTATTTTTGATTGATTTTTTATTCATTTCAACATACACAAGGTAGTTAAGGAAGTCTTATCAAATAAATAATATCCACCTAGTTACCTCAGTTCCTAATACCAAATGAAAATCGACACATAGTTTTGCTAAATTTCACGTACATAAAATCCTGCTTCCTACTCCCCTGCTCTTGCCTCACATTCATAAAAAACTTCAAGCACGAAAATAAATTTTGTTCCCCACCAGTCCCTCAGAGAGGGAAGTAAGTTCCTTAAGGGAAAACCGAGGGAACCTGAAGGACCTGAGACAACAATATTTAGTAGTCGTAGCGGATCTCAGTTCGATCACGTTACCCCAAGCCTCCACTTGCCTCTCGAACGGCCTTTTCCCACAACACCTTGCCTATGTTCGATAAGTAGTTTTCTGCAAATTTACCACATATGTATGCGTGGAGTTTTGGTATGGCCAAAAACACGCAAGTTTTGCTGAATCGCGTCCTCTCAACAGATCATTTGGAAAATGAAGTTGAACAGCCTTGGCCGAACGAGATCGTAAGTAGGTGGCAGTATAATAGAGTAAATCTGCCTTAAGGTCACGGTTGAGCAAATTCCAATCCCGACCCCAGGACGCTTCTAGAGGTTGAAGTCGAGCCGGAGTAACGACCACGTAAAACCTCGAAATATCGTCAAAAAATTTTCTAATTTATTGGAATATTTTACCGGTAATCTGGCACTCAAGCATTGCAGTGCTGGAAGTAACAGTCGGTCATCGGACATTGTCCGCCCAAGTTTATAAATTGTTTGATTAATTTGACAAGTTGATCGGATATGATGTCCAACCACAAAAACTACTAAGAATTTGTTTTTAAAAGACTGATGACATTTGCTCCCGATAAAAAAAAGATTCAAAATTCGTAGTTTACCATCTCTTGTTATTATGTTTGTATGTAGTATTTGCAACATGAGCGGCGGTGTTGTATTGGAAAGCGTTGTTTAAATGTTGGAGAGTCGAGACAGAACTGATATATGAGTCTGATACAGCCACTAGTGGTTGTATGAACATGATACAACCAGTAGTGGCTGTATTACATTTACATACACTGATTAAACATCTTTTTTGAATATTCCTCATGAATTATTAATGAGTTTCACAAAGTTAAATTTTGAATAAACTAATTGGAAAACGCTTTGTGCTAGTGATCGCCATATAATGCGTTCTTAACCAGGTTTGATGAGGGCTTTGACTTGATGTTTCTTCAAGTACTCGACAGTTGGCAAAGGGATTACTGTTAACCAAATTAGTTGGGATTTACTGAATGTTTATTTATGTCTAACCGGTTTTGAGATGTCTGACCAATTTTGTAACGTGTCCAATCAAACATGGTTTTACGCTATATTGGCTTGAAAAATTTTGAACGTAGCTTACAAAACTACCGTTCAAGACCCAACGTTTCGACACTCCTGTCTAGTGTCTTCACTAGGGGTGATTGATTTCAGCATGAGGTCCCTATGTATATCGTTAGCGAATTATCGATGACGTTATCTATTGATGAGATGCAAATAAGCATCCGGTAATAAATCACCGTCATCGCGATTCAATGAAGCGGATTGGTAGCAATAATTTTTTAATTTTCCCACGCAATCGTGTGGTTTGTTCGACACGCGTGGTCTGACAAAGCAGAATTTTCTATTTTTGAGTAGAAAACGACTGTAACTTGCGGCATATAAACACCAGATTAGATACCATTTAAATGTGAAGTTGTTCTAACTTGCTGGAGGTCGACACCAGCTGATACCATCCTACAACGTTAACAGTTTTTTAGATAGTTTAGTGTACAGCACGGCCTGGATATCTTACAACGGAGCTTAAAATATAAGTGATGAGTAAAATATCCAGCACCACTAGACAATAAAAGGTCTAACAAATTATTTATTATCCAACGGTACTAAAACATTTTTTCATGTCCAATTATTGTGAATCAAGAGTCTTACTTAAACTGTATGAATTTTGCTTACTAACTTCACCTCGCTGTACACCATTTACTAAGGAAAGTCTTAAGCCCTTATCAGACAAAAACGCAAGTTACCGCAAGTTAAGTTGTGACAACTTGCGATGCCACCAGTCAAACGGTGCCACAAGTCGCCGCAAGCTCTACACTTCTTCTATTTCCCATGTTATTGCGGCAAATTTATGGGTATAAAAAGCTCCTCAGTACCTAGTCCTGTTTTCCTTTGAATGTTTAATCGGTTTTGGAAATTCTCTTAAAGACGTCAAATTTGAACCAGCTTAAACCAGTAGAAAGCTAAAGCAAGCCGACGCAAGTTGGCGGTCATACGAAGCACAAGCTAAAATTTACGGTAACTTGCGTTCTCGTTTGATTGCGGCTTTACGGACATCTAATTGTACCGGTTCTGAACAGGTTTTTTTTGGAGTACAAATACTACAGGACACTGGGAGCAATAGGTACTCGGCAATCGCGGTACTAATTGTACAAGTAGAAATAAAGTTGGATAATAAAGCAACACATTAAAACAACAGTGAGCAATATATATTTACATTTTTCTCTGACTCTAAAATGTAACAGTAATGCTGTGGTGACTCCCTTTCCCTTGCTATGAATCCGAACAACCGTTTACTTGACTTATCGTCAGCACAGTAGGATATCCGTTGTAAAGGAAAGCTGTAAAGAGTAGTCTAAAAATGGATAACCAAATATAAATTAATTTAGGCTAAGATATTTGAATGAAAGAAATCTACGCAAACCTTAGAATTTATAACAATCAAAATAATTGTAGCATTTTTATTGATGGACATGTGTTAGTATTACACAAAACTACCGTGTACTTCCAAGATCCTACTTAAAACCCTACAGCTCTCCGAGCCCACCTTAGGGTCCCAAATAAGTTTCGTTGCGGTTTAGGTGTAATCAAGACCCCTAAATTAAAATTCGCGGTCCCGGTACTGTTCTCGCCCTCAAACCAAGGCGTCTTAGCAGTGTGTGCTTAATTAAAAAGTGGAAACAAAAAGGAGCGCAAATTTAACGACTTTAAGTCCAGGGGCTGCCGAGCTGGGGGGGCACTTTTTCTCAGGACTAACTTTTTAATTGTTTTTGGACCTTTTATCTTCTAGTCGTTGTTTTCTAGAACCTTTAGTTTCTTTGAATTGTTTTTTAGAACATTTATTTCGTTTTAATTGTTTGATAGAACCTTTATTATTTTTTTTTCATTGTTTTTTCATCGTCAGTGTTCTGCCCTAAAGCAAGTTCTTTCATGAGGTTCGTCAATCGCCCTCTCTGTCTATCTTGAGCGATCCTCTTCAGCTCCGCGTAACGTCTTTCTTCCCTGAGATTACGAAGCATACATTTTCTCTTTCTACCCCTTGATCTTTTTCCTTGATATTTTCCTTCCACTACCGTTTTATTACCCCCCACCTCACAAAACATGTCCTATGCACCTTTTTTGTTATTCCTTTGTAGTCCGCATACGACTCCTATTCACAACTACTTGTAGAACTTCTTCATTGCTCTTATGTTCTCTCCAGCTCATTCTCATCATCTCCCTCCATTGTTTTTAGAATCTTTATTTTCTTTTCATTGTTTTCTTTTAGAACTTTATTTTATTTTGTTTTTTAGAACTCTTCTTTTCTTGTAATTGTTTTTTAGAACCTTTGTGTTCTAAAAATTTGTGGCTGCTCCACTGGTTTGTTCAAAGAACCTGTTCCGCCATGGGTTCTCCGTTATCTCTCATAATAGCCAACTTATTCATGGAAGAATTCGAAGGGAAGGCGCTCGAGACCGCTCCGCTGAAACCAGGTACGTGGAAACGTTATGTAGATGACACGTTTAACACTTGGTCTCACAGTCTTAATAAATTGGCTGAATTTCTAGATCACCTTAACAGTATCCATCCTTAAAATTAAATTGGAGTGTTGCTGTCTTGCGTGATTTTTAATTAGTTGTTTCGTATTTATGACGTGAGCCAACGGGCCGTTGACAATTGCTCTGATGAAGTCCTGAGTCAACAGGTCGAAAGCTCAGCATTAAAATAAAACGTGGTGCTCCACAAACTATACATAGTATGTAAAATTAAGTGGCTCGAATGTGGAGTTAAAATACCAGTAGTTTTATTCCCGAGCTTTGAAAAAAAAATTTAGGCTTAAATGCAGTAAATGTTGAGTTAAAAAAGGAGCGTTTCCAAATTACACAATTCGAAAGTACGTATAAGAAAGAAATATACTTGAAATTCCTTTACCTTTGACTTCGTATCAGTTAGAACTAAATTTTGGACGGAGACACATAATTCCACCTTCTTTAATTTGCTTGCCTTCAATCCTTCTTCACTTTTTTTGATGTCATTTGCAAACTATAAAAAATATAAATATATATCAAAATAGTAAACATGCAGGATGCACTAACTATAAATAATGTAAATATATATCATAACTGTAAAATACAGGTTACAGCAATGCATAGTATCTATACCTTAACCTAAACAATTATTGTAAGAAGCTTTTTTGGTTTCCAAGCCAAAGACTGCTAATACTAGCTGAGACCTTCGAAATCCTTGGCAAAAAAAAACGAGTTCAATAATTGCTCTATTATTATACATTTTAAAATAGTACAGATTACAGTATGTAAAAATGTATTCCTGACAATTTTGATCCCCTCCTATGAAGTAATTCACTTAAGTAACTCAGTAAGACATGAATACTGCCAAGTCTACTTGGTATGAGAACATCAACATTAAAAAACTAATTTTTTCATTTAGTACTTTTGTCACCCGCGTAAGTAAATGAACGACAGTCTGGACAATTTCCTCTATAAGTTTTGTTGATGTTTGTCAACCTTACAATGGTCACTTTCCAATATACCAGACAATCTGGTTTGTTTCAACCCTCGAATTATTTTGCGTATTTGCTATGCGAATTTCTCCACAAAACATTTTAATAATTTACTTAAAATTATGGGCTTCATGTCGCTGTTCGCTGCTGCACAACGAATTGCGACGACAATTTCAGGAAGATTTTTTGGTTGGGTTTTTTTAATTTGTCGCTACGGTTAAGCAAAATATTCGCACAACAATTTAGGAAACAAAAATCCCCATTGTTTAAAAGAGGATCAACCATGCTCTTTTTCACAACGAGAATGACTCCCGTCAGCGTTTATTGCTTAAGACTCAAGAATCGAGGAGACATCATTTGATGACTCTTAAGGTAACGAAGACACAGATATTGAGGCTAAATAGATGAATAGTTTCAGACATAAATTACTAAATGTCTCTCATTTTCTCATAAAGTGTTTGAATTAACTTTATCGTGAGTAATTTCATCTTAATTATTTCATCTATTCCATGGTGACTCGCGTGACAAACCTAAACAAAATTTGTATCTAAAAATCTATCTAAATAGTGCTATTTCCTTAACACACTAGGATGACTCTTGATATTATGAGACTTTCACCAAACTGCTATTTTTACCTAGGATGACAACCTTACAAAATTGTGACTTGCGTGACAGCTACAAATGCAATAATTTTACTCTTAGTGACACTGCCCTAGTAGCCCCACAGTGAACTGGCAAAAATTTTAAGTATGTACTATGCAATTAAGATATACTTTTCAGTAAACCAGCTAGAATTGTTCAAAAAAACATTTGTTTTTCTATTACAAGCAAACCACTGAAAATGTGACTCGCATGACTAGTAGCAAACTTATTTTAATAACTGAATTATTTTCAAATTTTTGGAAGATATGCCTTATCTCTAGATACTTGTTATCCATATTTAACCAAGCCAAAGCTTCTTTAAAGTACCACTGACTAAAAAACTTACATACATTTCCATAACATAGTGATCAATCAATATTCAAATGCTTCCTGAACATGGAGAAAATTATCATCAGACAGCCAGAAGGATGAGCATCTTGATGAGGACAAAGGCACTGGTGATTCCGCTTGGGTTAAAACATTAGATACATTAACTCTAGTCATATCATTTGCTGCTTTAAAAGAGTTGGAATCAGGTGCTGTTTGGTGAATAAATTCCTTAGTAAGCTCCTTGTTTTCAATGTCTGTGTCCAGTACATTGCCCACAAACCAGTAATTGGTGCTTTCCCAGCATACAGCATACCAGAATCTAACTTTAACCAGCACATCACTCTCTTGATGATCTGCTACATGGTCATCTTCATCATTTCCATCCACTAGAGTACGGGTACTTTCTGCACTGTACCTCTTGGTCAAGAGGTCTTCCCCCTGTTCCATGCAATGGTAATCACATATACCCTTGACTGGTTTTGCTGTTTCAAAGAGCTGCACCAAATCTAAGGTTTGTTCAGAAACTTGCACAGACTGACTGGTAAACAAGGTAACATTGATTGATGATTCCTTTACTGCTTGATAGAAATCTTGGGCATTATTAATTATCTTCACTTTTTCAGATGCAATCCATTTGAGAGTACCTCCAATCCCATCGACAGGCTGTGACTTGTTGCACTAAAATTCCATGTAAGCTCAACTTGGCATTTTTGAGCCAATATCTGCATGGCTGCCATAACAAATCTGTTTTTGAACTGACTTGCTGGAACATCTGTCCACACCTTAACTTTTCCAACATTGCTTGCCATGGCAGACAGTATCTCCCCCAGAAATACTACAACTGCAGTTTTTTGATGTTGTATATAGTCACTGATGATCACATGTGACAGTATGGCTCCTCTAAACCACCTTACTGTAGTAAATTATGTCAGCTGAGCTTGGTTCCAATGGGAAGACTGTATTTCATCCTGTGCGACACATATGTAATTCTAAGCAAAATCCATCTGCAGCACAGCTGTGTCAATATTGGCCAATGAAGATATAGACTTGTCCAACTCATACTGTTTTGTCTCAAGTTGTTTCACACGACAATGGCTTAAAAACTCTGGTGCAATAGAGCAAAGGCACTCATGAAATTCAAGAACTGTTCCTGCCTCTTCACAATTTGTCAGGTAGCCATTTTTGTCCTCCCACTTCATCCACTTTGCTTGAGTTTCCTCCTTTAACACTGTGTCATCTGGCATGGGGTACTTGCTCTGAAAACCACATTCATCATGATGCCAAACCAACAATCACAACCCTCACAGGACATCAAACAACTGCTTGGAAAGTCCTTTGTATACAATAGAATATTTGGAAGGTACAAACAGGCAGCATCAAGGGCCATAAAAATAATTTGATGATAAACACAGGTGCACACATTTGATGGAGTATGGGCACTGAGAAGAACAATATTCACCATCTCTTCTGGTATGCCATCAAGTCTTGATCTTTTTTCCTTCAGCTTACTCTTATCCAACTGAGATTCATCAGACAGCTTTTTGAAGAATGTGCTTCTCTTTCTAGGGCTTGTTGGTGGAACTTTTTTAAATCAGTTTACAGCTCTGTTAAGAGAATATGTAGCTCTGTACGCTTGTAGACTGCTGGTGGTAGTGTGTGGTGGTTGTGTTGCATTCAGTAACACTGCAGCTCTTTCATGAGATCTTGTTTTTTAGTCTATCTAGCTCCCTTTTCTTTACTAAGAACTGTAAACATTCTTCTCAAGTAAATTCTGCAAGTTTTATGCTCTTATTCAGCCAATACTTTCTACTGTATTCTACATTTCTTGTTTTATATTCTTTGTTCTTTCCATCAGCTTTAAGTTTTTTATCCTTTTTCTTTGGCATTCTCCAGCATTTTGTTTGCATCTTTGATTGTTTGATGGCATTTTATTAGTAATTATTTCACATTTTAACGGGATATTTTTTCTTGCAGCCAGAAAACAAAATGGCTGCCCCTGGCTGTTTTATGTGATAGTAGGTTGTCAAATGACTAGCTGCAAGGCTGGATAGCAGTATACCATGGCATCCAAGTGAGAAACAATTTTTGCAATGTTATTACAAAGTCTGTTATTGCAGAGTCTATTTCTATGAGCTGCATAAAATGGTGGTGTGTGATGTGACTTGTGTGACCATTCTTGATGGGGATTTTTCCTGCACTGTACTTACTTCTGGTATTTCTCTTGTAAATATTCTAGCTGGTATTCAGCCAAACAATTACAGGTTTGATAATCTTTAATTTCTCACTTGAGTTATACTCAAGCTGAGTGGTGTACTCAAGTGCTGTGGGTACACAACTGGTATTTTCTCAAACATGGGGAACCTAAAGGTCTGGTAAGGGATATCCCTCATGGGCAGAGTTACTGCATGAGGAAATTGGGGTACCCTGAATCAAACTGGATGACAGTCTTCTCAAATGTGACCAGTGTATGTTTGTTTAATTGTATTGAACAACTGCATGAATCCAGAATCAAACTCTAAAGAGACTGATGAGAGACACAAGGACTACCATAACATTGTGGAAGGATATCGTGTACCAAATTTCCTACATTGACACAAGTATACCTAGTTACAGTAATTTAAGTTAAATTTTAAATTAATCTGCACAAGCACTTCTAAAAGAACCCAAAATTGTAAGCCCATAAGGCAAAAACAGTTTGTGCTCCAAAAAAAGTCACAAGTGCAAATCATGCGATTACCAAATTCAATTAGAAACCACATGATTACCTACTTATAACATACATGAAAAAATTAAACAAAAAGTGTCTGATGCAAACCCACCAGGAATTGTGCTCACTTTTAACTTCTTCAAATTTCCCATGTTTGATTGACTCTCCATAGGCCACTGGATATTTTTAGATATTCCAATGTTCTGTGACCCAATAAATTTGCACTGAATCTACTTATTTAGCACTGACCTACCCTTATTTTAGCAATGAATGACTTTTTTCCTGCACTGTATTTCCTTGAAATAGCACTTACCTAAGTCAATCAACATTGGATATTTTTCATGTATTTTATTTAATAAACCAACGAATTGGCTTCCAGCAGAAGCCTTGGTACCTCAGCTGAATAAACTGTGACAGATACCATAGGGGCATGAGCAGGGTTGAAGATAGGATGGTTTGCCATGATGGGTGACAGAAATGAACAACAGCATTGGTGTCAACAACAGAGAGCATCCTTTCTTGTTTGCAAAAGTAATTAATGCAGAAACTAGATCCAGAAAATGTCGAGAAGCTACTGTGCAGCATTGTACATAAGTTATATTGTCAGTTAAGTATTCCTCCAAGTTGGTTGCTTCTAATTGTGATATCAAAGCAGGAGGCAAAATAACAGTCCATCACTGTACAATTGTTTGGATAGAATAGGCAAAACACCCAACTACAGTACACCAACAAGAAAGGTTTCTTGTCAATCATTTGACTGAGACATATCCATTACATAACATGCATGTATAATTGATGCAGAGCAGTTGGTAAAAGTAAATTCAGTACATATGTGAATCAACATGTGCTTTCCTTATATCAATCCCATTTTATAATATTGTACTTATGAAACATTGAAAGCTAGCCAGACACTAGACAAAGCATGCTTAATTTATTGCTTATGGTACAGCAAGACCTGATATTTTAATTGACTTCTGCTGAGGTTTCCCTTTTGACAAGTAAAATTGACAGGTATTAGCCTGAGTAAAATCAATAAAGATGACCAATACAGGAGGCAAAATGTTAATAGTTGCACATTGACGTGACAGGATTTGAGGTGACTATCAATCCACAGCTAGACCTTTAGGCTTCTGCACCACTACAAAGTGAAACAGGCAAGCAAATGTTTCACCAATACATTAACAGCTCCAAAAAGCTACCTGACTGTCCAATATCATGTGTTGCCAGTAAACATGTCCAAGAAGATTTAAGACCTATTTTGTGCTCTTTAAAGCATGATCTACAGTAAGTTACATTTTCCTAAATGGGCCTCCTTCTTTTACTAATTGTTTTGCTCCAATACTGATGCTCTGTCATGTATTACTAGTCATGCATTACAAATAAATTTGTTTAAACCTATCATCTATTTCAGTCCAGTAGATGCCGTGCTGGAATAAACTTAGGGGCAAAACTTTTTACACAGTAAACTATATTTATGGATTACAAAACTGAAATGTTACATGTGTAGTCTATTATATGCAATGCCAATGTGAATTAAAAATGGAATTTAACCATCAAAGAATGCTCACATGTTCACAACACAGGACGGAAATTTACTTGAAATGTAACTTTGAATACAGCAACATGAAAACAGATTCCATACTATGCAATATCAAAACTACAGGGAGGACAACTGTTACCACAGTCACAGAGTTTTGTTTTGCTCTTGTTCCATGCATATAAATATGTTTTCACCGGTTGACATTTAAAGACAAGCCTGTCATAATTCTCCCATTACAATACAGTAAAGGGAGTTTTAATTCAAAGTTGTAGCATGCTCCATGGTCCTCAATGTAGTTCAAAAATGGTGGAATAAATTGTTTAAAATTATATAACCAACCAAAAATATCTTGCATGATAAATTAAATTTTAGTCTATTTTGATAATTACTGGCTAGTGCAAGTATATGAGATGGTAAACAGATGGAAGTTGGTTTATAAAACCAACAATCACAATAGTGTCCCTCTCCAACCTGTTTTGAGTACTCACCTGTGATTTACAGCCATTTTTGGTTGGCAACAGTAGCAATTGTAAAGCTAGAATTCTACTGTATTAATTTACATTAAAAAATATTTAAAAACACAATTTCCTTAAATACAACCTGTAGTTTCTTTATAGCTTCCTTGATCAACTCTGACCCTTTCGCTTTACTAACAGGAATACTTCCAAAAAACTATTAATAAAACAAAAAAAGCATAGTTCACTGTTTAAACTTCTAGAATTAAATTTCTCTAAAGACATTTATGTTCCAAAATATTTAACTTTGTTATAATTCACACTATTCTACAGTATATAATTATAGGCTGTGTAATTGCATTAACATTTCAAAAAAAGCATTGCAAAAAGGATATTGTAACTTTACAGCCTAAGAGTGGACAGGAGTGCCTAAAACCCTTGATTCAGGCAGTCATAACCAGCTGGTCATGAAGGCTTAATAGTTTGTCCTTAAATGACTTGTAACAAAATGCATTAAATTCAATGAATGTCAAGAATGGGTTAATTAATCTTTTGATGTTTAGGATACTTGCTTTAACAAGTGGAATGGTTTGGCATTTGCTAAAATAAAATTGTTGAGTGCACCCTACCAGCTGACAAACGGTTAAGATAGTTTTGGCACATTCCTGCCCCTAGGACTCCCTTCCCTTGATGAGTGATGCAGTAAAATTATAAAACACCATCTAGGAACAAATGGGTGAATTAAGAGAGGACTTTAAACTTATTGAGTATATCATAAACTGTTGTACAACCTGTACAACCAATTTTGTTTAAAAACAGAGTGTTTAGGTGAATAGTACACTGTTTTAAACCAGTGTAATATTAAAATTGATATACTGATATAAAGAAAAATATGTTATAAACAATAGCAACAGAAATGAATGTAGCACAACAAAGCATACTTTGTTCATTTACTATCTAGCCATTTTTTATACTTTAGAGAAATACAATATAGAAGATCAGATACTTAAAGCATTTTAGTTATTGAACTCTTTCACCAACTTTTATATTTACTATGGCTACTGGAAGAAGATTTTATCATACTTATAGCATTGAAAGCTAATTTCAATTAGCTAATTTACTACATTTCATGCCTTATTCCTTGCCCAATATATGCTTAACTACACCAGCAGAACCTCCAAAATTTGCAAAAGTAATTTAACTAATCCATTCCAAAATATGGATCTAATTTCAGAATCTGAAAGTATCTTGTTTCTAAACATAAACTAAAAGTCTTATCTCTTTCTAAGTTAACTGTTTCCACAAAATTCGTTAACTGTAAATGACTTATTAACTCTTTCCTGTCTGAGGACTTTCCCTTGAGAAGCAAAATCATGTCTCAATAGGTCACTGAGGGCCTATATGGATAGGAAAGAGTTAATATATATATGTATATATATATATACAGTATATACATAGGAAGTGAAAATAGACAAAATTTGCTGTTGCTACTCTGAGTTTCATGTGCTCAGGCGATTATCAGGCAACTGACAGATCACACAATTTACAGGTTCACAGATGGTGTTGTGTTACATGTCGGTATGCACTAAAAAGTTCTGATCATCTATTTAAAATGTTCTTTTTATGTCCCTGAGTTGTCTCAGGGACAACAAATGAAAATACGTGTGGGAAAATTTCAAACAGCTACCATCATGTAAAGCAAGATCTAGAAATTGCAGCCAATGCTTAGAAGAAAAACTCTTAATCTTGAAGGGCATAAATAGAACATTTTAAATAAACATTCAGAACTATTTAGTGCATACTGACATGTAACACAACACCATCTGTGAACCTGTAAATTGTGTGAATAATTAAATGATCTGTCAGTTGCCTGATGATTGCCTGAGCATGTGAAACTCAGAGTAGCAACAGCAAATTTTATCTATTTTTACTTCCTTTATTTACTCTACTGGTATGGTATTAAGTGCTCTTTATTCTCAAGCCAACACTACAACCTTCTTGGTTATACATCCAACAAAATGTAACCAAAAAGCTACACATAAAGCAAAAGGAAAAGTGTATCATACAGGAAACAAAGTTGACGATTGGTTTGAGAGTGCTTGATACCATGTAGGTAGAGTGAAATAACTTTAATAAAGTTAGAGCGGCGTTTGCTACTCGGAGTTTCATGTGTCTACAACACGATCATCCGGCATCAGTTGCCTAATGATCGTGTTGTAGACACGTGAAACCCCGAGTAGCAAATGCCGCTCTAACTTTATTAAAGTTATATATATATATATATATATACATATATAGACAAATGTTTAGCTATCTCTATTTGTATATATGTATGTATATATATATGTACATTTATAAACACACATATATAAATACATGTATAAATGCATTGTTTGCCTCATATTTTTCATGTGGTTTTTATTATTAGCCTGAGATTATCTGCTTTTGTAGAAATGTCCCTGCCATGTGTTTAATTATTATGAAAATAATGGAAACAATAGATGATTGCATAATTTGCCAAATAGCTTGTTTTTATCAAACTTCTTCCTCTTCAAAGACACCAACACTCATAAATGAAGATTGTATGAATTGAAGAATAAATAGAAACTGTAGGAAGCACCTTAGGTCATACATATTGTCAAAAAAACCTCAACACTTTCCTGATGGAGGTGACCCTTGATATTTTACTGTGGGTAATGCCAGACAATTTTACATGTCAAACGGAGATCTACCATCAGGAAAGAAAGAACAGATTATCGTGACAACTTGATATTAATGTTTTGTTACATATCATGTGAAATTACATGGGGTCTCACGAAAATATCTATTACCACGATATTTACATGGACGAAGCTGAAAATTCTGGTGCAGTCTTACATCAATTTCCCACTAACTTACAATGTTACTGCCAGATATTCAATAAGATGGTATGAGCACAATATCTGCGTACTTTATGGAACAAATACTGTGAGGAAATAGAGAAATGTATGTACGCCCCCAACGGATAACGTAACTTTCTATGTTTACAAATGCATAACAAAACTTTAATGGCGAAACACAGGCAGGAGAACTAGACAAATTCCAACATTGTCGTCATTAATATTTTTGAGGAGGTTATAAGATGCAGTAGAACTTATGCTTCTTTGTTTACCCAAACTTATGAATGATATTATCAGTGAATGCTTGTTCTGGTCAGGCATTTCGATGAAAAGCTCAATTAGCATTTAAACCGATTTAAACCGATACAAAGCATGAAGGCGACACAATGGTGAATTAATTCTTTGGATATAAATAACGTTAAACCCGCCATAAATTAACTAATTACCCACATTTTTTCCAAAAATCGACAGTCTAAAATGCGAGGCTATTAGTCTCAGGCCTGCATCGTTAGCAAAACAACGAAACCACCTGCCGACAAATTTTAAGCTTTTTGGCCAACAGTTTATTGCGAAAACGCGGTACAAAGGACGGTATATTTAATACACTAAATTACCGGATACAAACCTTGCAAGTATATGTAACTTTTCCCTTTTCTACTGCTTCTGTTGAATGACGCCATTTGGGATCTAGCAAGTAACGGAAACTTTAAAATAGTATCCCAACTAAATACTATCAATGTACCTAGGTCGGATTTCTTCGCGGCCTCCGCAACTTGGGTATGCGGAAAATGTAGACGATTGAAAACTTCACTTTTACCTATTATTGAATAGCAATTTACGTACCTTCTTGGTCGTTCTTCTTTTTCCCAATCTTGACACGCTGCATATCCTTAAAGGCCAAAGAATGTTTAGCAGAACCAAAGAAATTATTCCTTCGGATGTCGCGTGTATTCGAACGCTATATCGGCAGGCTCACGTTCAAGTCTGGGAGCAAACCAGGGGTAAACAGAGCAGAGAGTGGAGCAGGAAGTTTTGAAGTACTGATCAATCAAGATGATAATTTGAAATAATATTTTAATCGATTCGTGAGTGAGTTGTTCCTTCAGGACGTTTCATGGCTGCAATAGCTATTTAAATTAACACAAAAGCGGTAAAGAGATGGATCGGGAAATACTGGCAAAAATACGAAACTTCGTAATTCGATTCGAGTTGAATGAAAATAAGAACCTTATTTGTCACTTTAGTCCAGCACGCCCCCGCAAGTCACGCAATTTGCAATTGCTTTCCACAAAAGTTATTCCATTTTTATAACAATTTTAACTGGGAATGTCTACGAAATGATTACGGTAACTAGCAAATGATGAAGTATCAAACCTATTTTATTACATGAGATTAGTCATATTCAAAGTGCTACTCTGGTTTCGTGGCCAGCAAAAGGTACATGCAATTAGCCCAAAAACTTTTCTAG
>JBAHVQ010170686.1:0-18717 GCA_036872915.1 Nanipora kamurai
GGACGGATGGACGGACGGACGGATGGATGGACGGACGGATGGACGGACGGATGGACGGACGGACGGATGGACGGACGGACGGATGGACGGACGGACGGACGGACGGACGGATGGACGGATGGACGGACGGACGGACGGACGGATGGACGGACGGACGGATGGACGGATGGACGGACGGACGGATGGACGGACGGACGGACGGACGGATGGACGGATGGACGGACGGACGGATGGACGGACGGACGGACGGACGGATGGATGGATGGATGGATGGATGGATGGATGGATGGATGGATAGATACATGGATAAATAGATAGATAGATAGACTTTATTTTGATACACTTGCCTCGTCAACTGAAAGTTGATTTCCACGAGGGGCGCGTATAGAATAAAAATTACAAGTACAAAGTTAGATAGAAATTATTTACAGGATTGTTATAAAAAGTAATAAGGAAGTTCAAATTCAATTAGACTAAATATTAAATAATTACAAAGATACGAGATATATAATTTTCATATGTCAATGCACGTCGCGATTTTCGTCTGAAATGAAGTGAGAAATCTACTCTCTCTAATTTCTTTGGGAATGGAGTTCCAAATTATTCCGCCATCATAGATAAAATTTTTCTTCATACTATTAGTGCGTGGTTTTGGCAGGCAAACAGTACTTGAACTTTCCCGAAGGTCATACTTTATTGCTTCACTTCTAAATTTGAAGTGGCTCCCATGTGGGAGCCATGCCCTCTAAGTTTTTTTACATCATTGTAGCCTTAGTTCTTTTTCTAATAGTGTTAAGTGGTTCCCAGCCTAACTCGCTCAATACAATGGAGTGATCAACATCGTTACTGGTATTTGTGATTATTCTTGCCGCTCTGTTTTGAAGTTTCTGAAGTCGGTTTGAATGTGTTTCACTAAATACGTCCCACACTTCACAGCAGTATTGAAAGTATGGAGACATAAGTGAAATATAAATTGAAAGAAGTGGTTTTTTTATCTGCAAAATCTTTCAATCGCCGAAGAGCTGAACTTCCTGCTATGTTTTTACAAAACACAGTGTGATTACCGATTTCTAGGCTGTACACAGGTTGGTTACCTGTGTCTACAGGTAGCCAATTAACTGTTGGCTACTTGTGTCTACAAGTAGCCAACTAACTGTTGGCTACCTGTGTCTAGGTTGTCTAGGTTGTTGGCTACCTGTATCTAGGTTGTGCGAACGAGGGGAAGGGGAGTTGGTGATTTGTCCGTAAATCCATGGTTCTCCCCGCTGAGAGGGTCGTTGTTTTGCGCATGCATAAGGTCCCACGGCTTACGGTGGCAAGGGATGCTGTACCGATTTGTCTTAGGAGGCTTTCAATATAGGTTGACGTTTGGTGATCTCTTGGAATACGATTTTTGGATCTGGTGCATCTGGGGTATAGTGTATCTCGGTAACTGGCAAAGCATACCAAGCACGTCTTCCATTAGACGTTGTGCTGGGGAAAAAGAGTGTCGGCAAGCGGTAGAGTGTTTCGTACGCGTTCAGGATGGCGAGATGATAATCCCCTGATTTCTTCAAAATAGATTTGGCATCGTTGACAGAAGCCTCCGCTTCGGCATTACTTTGAGGCCAGTATAGGGACGAGGTTATATGTCGAAACCCATAGGTTTGTGCGAATTGCTTGTATTCTTCGAAAATAAACCGTTATCTGTGAGGCACCAGAATGGAATGTCGAGCCAGACGAAGTGGACTTTTTATGGTGGATTACCGTACTTGATTGAGTATTTGGGAGAAGGTTTAATTCGTAAGAATCGCTGTAGTGGTCCACTTTGACAAGATAATTGTTATTTCGGAGCTCAAATAGGTCTTGAGATACAAATTGCCAAGGAAGTGTAGGTGTTTGCTGGGACAGCATGGGTTCTGCGGTTGCTTGTTTTCCGTACTTGGAGCAGGTAGTGCAAGAAGTGCAGATCTGCTCTATCTCCTTCGCCTTTATGGGCCAGAAGATAGCTTCCCGTGCGAAGCGCCGGCAGTATTCTGACCCTCGGTGTGATTGGTGGATCTTGTGGAGTATATTTGATCTCGCAGAATATGGGACAATGACGCGAGATGATTTGAGAATCAGACCGTAAGCTGTGTATAGTTCATCTCTAAAATCCCAGAATGCTTAAAGCTGGCTGGGTAGGTGCTGTTTCGTTGGAGGTCAACCGTGGGTAATGCAGTGGGCAAGAAGCTGCATGTCTGGACAAATCGTAGTAGCCGTACGTAATTGATCCCAAGTCTTCTCAGTGAGGGCGGTAGAGACAGCGTCAAGCTGGATCAGGTGCGTGGCAAACACTTGGAATGCGTTTGGATATTCCACACTGGAATCATTGACCTTACTGGAAGCTCTGGAAACGGTATCTGCCAAGTAAAACGAGGAGGTTCTGTGTAAGTCGACGAAACCGTAACGCTCCAAGAATAGCATCATTTTCTGTCGTCGTTTTGGGGCTGAGGCAAGGCAGTTTTCAAATATCGATTGAAGAGACGACTAGTAGACGTTCGTCAAACACGTTCTCAGAAAAATGATTTCTGGGTCCTAGACGGGAATCGAACCCGCAACATTCTGATGACCGGTGAGACGCTCTTAAGTACATTTCCACCATTATCATCGTGTCGTGACTTCCGCTTAGGCAGTACATATGACAAACCTGCACTCTAGCTCTCCATCTGAGTTGTGGTAGCTCAATGGTCAGAGCGTCTCACCGGTCACCAGAAGGTTACGCGTTCGATTCCCGTCTAGGGCTCAGAAATCGCTCTTCTAAGAGGACGAGCTTGACGAACGTCTACCAGTCGTCTGATATTTACCAAGCTCCCACATGAACTAAGTTCGTGTTCAACATTAAGTACATGGATTGAAGAGGATGCCTGCATGAACCATCATAATAGCTTTACCAAGGATCCACTGATCAACTTTGTTAAAAGCTTCAACGATGGCGAGACATTTTCTTTCTATTTGGGCGTGCCGCTGTTCGGTTTCTGTCAGACCCTTGGAGCTGTAAGCGACTGGTTCGAGGTACTATTCGTCGAAGTTGCCGACACTATGTTGTTCATAGGGCTGGAGAAGGACCACCCGTTAACCATAATCAGGGGCGTCTACTTGTACAGCAGACATACGGTTGTAGGTTCATTGGGTTGTTCTATTCCCATTCGACTATTCAAAGGAATGAAATCGGATGTACGACAAGCGATTAAGAGAAGATTATGAAATGGTTCAACTCTTGGTTGGTATGATTCAAGTTACAAATCAAACGCTCTCGGTTCACCGGTGTTTTACAAACTTCTATCCCCTGGATGAAATCCTGGATTCACGGGATAAAAGATTAGCATCGGTAACAAAGATACGTCATTCTCTCGCAAAAATTTTCAATAGTAGTATAGTTATAGACTAAATAATTTTATTCACACAGGAAATTATTTCTATACATTTCATGATAATTTTTCGCCTAACAGCAATCATATGTGAAAGTGTTTAGCTGTCCTTTAACTCATTATGGTCCAAGAAAATTCAAGAAATAGGTTTGCAATGCGTACATTTGTCTTTATTTACATGTAGTATTTGTTGAGAGAGAACCTTTGACAGGCGTCAGAGCGTTGACATTAGACTTCCATGAGCTCGAGAGTTCGCTGCGTAGTTTGAACACCTAGCTAACTTTTAAATTTGATTTCAAGAACGAAAAATTTGTCAACTCTGGGAAGTCAAGGCTTTCCTCCCTGCCAGTCCTCAGGTTTTCTTCAACTAGGAATGTTCACTGGGAGAATTAGGACAAAGAAGTTAGAAAAGTATCGACAATTGCAAAGATCACTAGACTAGGTAGAATTTTCGCAAAGGGAATAGGTAAGCATCAAAGCACTTATAAAAGTCTGCTGATTTTCAACGCTTAAGATAGCTATTAGAAGCAGTTACCCAAGTTTTTCCACTCATTCATGATGAAAATAAAGTGACAAAACAGAAAAATTTTACTTCTCTATAGCGTTATATGTTGCTTCTTACGCAAGCTCTGATTGACCCGTGTTTACATAAGGGTATGTAAAATATAAAAGTATGTAAACTTTTCCTACTCTTCGGCCGTGTTTATATATAATTATGTGAAATTTCCCTGTCCCTTTTAAAAACTGTCCGTCATTTCATAAAAGAAATATTAAATGGTTTTGCGTGTTTATCAATTGTGATATAAACACACATCATGTAGTGAGGCTTTCGAAAATCTAAAAAGCTTTTCCCAAGACTCAAAACATCCTCCGAGTTTATATCACAGTAAACATGGTAAACTATTTTATATTTCGTATATACTACTTTTATATAGCTATACATAACAAATGGGGGATGACAAGTCATCCTATCCACACTCCCAAGATTTGCTTTGCCAGTTTGTTCAGTGGTACCCTTGACTGTTCTGAGTCATTTTGTCTCATGAACAAGACAAGAAAGGGCAAGAATTTATTATTTGCCCTATTAAGTTACAATTGTGTAAAGTTAATACCAACAGATCATAATTTATAGGGTAGCGGCTTCTTGAAATAACCGAATCGCTAAAAATGCCTAGAAGCCAAAAGTCTCATATGCGATAAGAGTTGGTTTATGATCTGCCCCGTCTGCAAGTCCTGCGTTTTTTGGGGTGAACTTGTTCGGCTATACGTTTGAAGATGTTGTTACGAGTACGCTGTTATTTATGTTATCCACCTATCAAAGTTTTCCGATTGAAGGGGGTGCGAGCAACGCATAAGAATTTAACAATATGTGAGACCTCTAGGAAATTTTCCGGGAGCTAGAAGCGAGCTAGAAGCAAGCAGGGAGCTAGAACTCGAAGCCTGGCGTCTTCGCCCATTTAATACTTAGTCTCCTGATTTTTCTTTACTTTTCTCTGAAGCTTAAGAACAGTACAAATCTTTTTTGAAGTTAATGTCTATGAAAAATACCTCTGGGTTACTGGGGAAAGTCATTAGGCTTTTCTCCATTTCATTTTATAAATCATCTCACAAGTTGGTAGGTATGGATCTTTTTCTACCCGGCTATGAACTTGTTGTACAATGTAGGTATGACAAAATAAAAGGCTTTCACAAATACATATGCATAATGTATTTATCTGTATTCTCTCGTTAAGTAACTAATACAATTTTAACAGAATCAAATACAGTTCGTTCCACATGGTGTTGACTTTTGAAAGTTGTGATGATAAATTTAGCTGAATAAACAGAGTACAACTGTTTTTAATGGTATGGCATTTGATTGAGCATGCAATACTATTTAACATGTTTAGACAAAAGCATGCTCTGGTCGTAAACTGGTCGTAACTAACACCGCGCACGGTGGAGCTGAAAAGCTAAATACGTCAAGCGTGGCTCCACACACTAACAGGCTATACTAGAGTCACGACCGACAGACCTCTGGCTGTCGGTTTGGGCAGCAAAATACGCTTCATCGACAGATTTACTAATATCAATGAACACACCAAGGTCTCTGAATTATTTGTTGTTTATTAGGTCTCTACAGGTATCAAAAGACCTATTGACAATTGGTAAATATAGCAAAAACTGACTGCAATAACAGTTTTGGCTGACATGAAACAAATCAATCGTTACCTTGAAAGAAAAAAACCTACCCAAAAAGAAAATCACGAAACCAACGCATGCTTCAAATGCAAAATTTGATGCGACGTAACTCCCAGTAGTATAGTTACACCTATAGCTCCTTACGTATAACATGCCCTCGGATGCACGAAAATTACCGAACATCTGCCTAGAGGATGATATTCACGATAGGATCCGATTGAACGACGTAGAAAACCAAGAATTCGCCAAACAACACCAACAGGGACATACGCCTACGTACGAGATTATCGATGACAAAGATGTCTGTCTTGCATAAAGGCAGACACAAAAACCATTGAAAAACTCAAGCTAAATTTCATGGCAGGTGTTACATATTACGCACACCATAAACCATTTTTCTGACTCGATTTTTCGTGCAAATTGGACAAAACTGGGTTTCCCGCCTAAATTCGAACGGAAAGTAGGTGAAAATCGCAAACGTTTTCATAGTAGACCTGAATGAAAGTATTATCTGAAGGGTTGGACTGAAAAGAATTAAGAACATTCAAAATCACATTAAAAGAACGTAATTTCGATAAGGTTTTGATGGTACGCAGACCAATGGTTTCTAGAGACTGAAAAGATGGCTTTTGCAACAAAACTCATACGTTGCCTTGAAATTAAAAAAAAAAAAACGATTTAAAAACTTGTGCTAAACTTCAAGTTACGATTAGTCGCTCGGCAACAAACCGTCATGTATTTCGCGTGGGAAGAACAACTTCTCTGACTAAATTTTTGATGCAGATTTAAAAAAACTTAGTTGTTTTGAGCTAAAATTTGAAGAGAAAGTAGGTAAAAATCGCCCGAACATGTTCATAGCACAGTCACGTCTTGTATTTGATGGGTCGGACCAAGTAGAGTTAAAAGCAAATTCTGGTGGATTAAATCCGTCAGAAAATAGGAAGTTGTTAGCTTATATCAAACTTAAAAAAGTCCATTTCAATATCTTACCTCAATAGCAGCTGCAATTTCTGGATGACATAATTCCCAAGGACGCAATATTGCCAAAACTTTCAGAAAATGAGTGGCACTAACTTTTCTACCTTCCAGCTACCATAAAGCAAAATAATTACATCATCATCTCAACTTAAGGGTTAAAAAGGAATGCGGTAATTGGGAATACGCATTGACCCAAGTAACAAGTAATCATTTTCTCGAATTTAAATCATGTAATTAGACCAATAATAAAAAAAATAAAATAATAACGTGATACCAAACTTTAATGCCATAGATACTGGCACATCATATGATGTGAGAGAAAATTTGTGTTATGGTCTGTGGGATGGAGACCAAGCAAATGTTATGTACCGGGATTTAACTGATTACTTTTCATGTTTAGAACAGTTTTATTAGAAGGTTTGTAAACATAGTGTTGACTAATTGATTTTTTGCACTAAAACAGTTTTTTTAAGGCTACTGGGGTCGACATTACCCTAGTTGGAAAATACCTTGGTTGGTAAACTTTCTTAATTATGTCAACATGATAAAAATTTTGTTTTATTAGGGGCTGATGAGCCCGTCATGCCTCAAGAAATCAAAGAAATGAAGCAAAAAACATTTTTATTGCTCCCGATAGTTAATGACCTGTCATCATTCTTCTTGCCTGTTTTTTTTGGAAGCTCTTTGATCGTTTTCACTGACCGCTCTGCCATTCCATTGGCTTTCGGGTAACTCGCATTCAAAGTCCCATGGGAGAACTCCCATCTGGCTGCAAAGTTGGCAAATGCTGCACTGGAAAATGCTGCCCATTATCCGATACCACTATTTCAGGTATCTCGTGCCTAGAGAATATCGATTTCATGTGAGTAATAATTGATGAGCTTGTTGTATTTCTCAGCAACGCAATTTCTGGAAAGTTAGAAAAATAGTCAACGATGACCAGATAGTCATTGTTGTTAAATTTAAATAAGTCACTTCCAAATTTTTGCGAAGGTTTTGTGTGTATTTCATGAGGGATCATTGGTTCTCTTTGTTGATAAACTGTAGTTTCCAAGCAGGCGCTGCATCCTTGGCCCTTTTCCGCAATTTCGTTGTTAATTCCTGGCCAATACAGTGCGTCTCGAGCTCTTGATTGGTATTGCTCAACCCCGAGGTGTCCCTGATGAATTCTTGCTTCCATCTTCTTCCTGAGACTTGCTGGAAAAATGATTTGTTCTCCTTTCATAAGCAATCCGTTGATCTCTGTGATTTCTTCTCGAATATTAAAGTAAGGTTTAATGTCATTCGCAAGAGTTTCTTTTCTTTCAAGCCATCCTGTTCTTATGACTTCTTTTAAGCTTCGTAAGGTTTGATCTTTATTAGTGGTTTCTTGTCGAAGTCTGTTCATTTGGCAGTCTGATGTTGGGAGACTTGACATAACCAGATGGATCTGACACTGTGCTTCGTTTTGAGAATCACTTTCTTTTGCCGGGATGGATGCTCTTGACAGTTTGTCTGTAGCTAATAATTCCTTTCCTAGTTTGAATTGCATTTTTATGTCGCGTTTTTGTAGCTTCAAAAGAAATCTTTGAATCCGCGGTGGTGCTTTACAGATTGGTTTGGCGAATATAGGCTGCAGGGGCTTATGATATGATTCAACGGTGAAGGGTTTCCCCCAGAGGTATACATGGAATCGTTCACAACCAAACAGGATTGCTAACGTCTCCTTCTCTATTTGCGCGGAATTTTGTTCTGATTTGCTCAGTGCTCTGCTAGAATATGCGACTGGTGCCCAAGTGTCTTTATGCTTCTGCATTAGGACAGCTCCCAATACTGATTTAGAGGCGTCTGCGGATATCTTCGTTTGTGATTTCGAGTTTTAGTATTTTAATGTGGAACTTTCAGTGAGTGACTTCTTTACTTGATTAAGAATGGTGCTGTGATAATTTGATCAACGCCATTCTACGTCAGATTCTAGCAGTTGACGTAGCGGAGCTGTTGTTAAGGAAAGACCTGGAATGAATTTTCCTAGGTATGTCACCATTCCGAGTGGACGTTGTAGATCTTGTTTCGATTTTGGTATTAGCATGTCCCGAATGGCTTCAATTTTCGTTGGATCAGGTTTCACGCCGTGGTCGGTGAACATACAGTATGTCCTAGGAAGTAAATTTCAGTTGACCCACATAAGCATTTCTTTTCATTGAGCTTGAGTCCCGCCTTATGTATTGCGTCGAGGGCAACACTTAGTCTTGTGTCGTGTTGTTCTTTGTCGCTGCTCCATACAAGGTATCATGTTGCACATTTGCACAACCTTGTAGACCTTCGATAACTTCTGTGATTGTCTTTTGAAAACGTTCGCTGGCACTGAGTGTACCAAATGGGAGACGTTTGAATCTGTACCTTCCAAACGGCATGTTGAAAGTAAGCAATTTGGAACATTGATCGTCAACTTTAATTTGCCAATAACCATTGGATGCGTCAAGTTTAGAGAAATAGTATGCTCCCGACATTTCTGACATTACTGTTTCCGCTGTTGGCATTGGGTAATGTCCGCTGTTGGCATTGGGTAATGTTCTCTTCTGATTATTTTGTTAAGGTCGTAAGGGTCTAATCATAAACGTAGTTTTCCAGTTGGCTTTTCAAAAATGATGAGCGAGCTTACCCCTTTAGTCAGTTCATCAACTTCCTCGATTATGTCTAGATGTTGCATGTGGTCTAGTTCTGACTTAAGTCTGTTCCTCAGGCCGTATGGAACACGACTCGCTGGGTTTCACGAGGACGGAAGTTTATGGCGTCTACGTTATCGATACGAGGGCTTGTCAGCATTTCTTCTGCTTGTTTTTACGTCGCTTCGGCTGCCTGACAGATTGCTGTCGCTTTTTCTAAACTTAGATCAGTCTCCCGAAGCAATTTTTCTCTTACTTTTGCATCTTGAATCGTAGTGACAATCCAATTCAAAATCTTGGATGCACCAATGCAGTTAAAATTATTAAATGCTTTGGAGGTCAACGTCTCCATTAAGTGGAGACGATGATAGTATTGGGATAATTTTCCTACAGAATATGTTTTAGATTATCCAATAGAAAATTTTAAAATTTATGTTAATGATACAAATTATTTTTAAGCCATTTACCACCTTTAAATATAACAACTAAAAATAATGCAAAATGGAATTTAAAAGAATCTTATTTCCAATTTTTGATTGGAGCATGGAATGCAACTTATGCATGTGGAATTTCTATCCAACATCTAACTTTTAACGAAGAAGTACCAAAACAAATTACTTCTTTTATAAGATTCCATTTGTATTTTACAGTTCAACGAATCATGCAAGAAATGGAAGTTAAATCAGAAACAGAAATTAACAACAACATTTTAAATAAATACAATGCAAATTTTTTAAAAGATCATACTCCATAATGGACATGGCAAGAATTTTTAAATTTGTAAACATGAACATTTAGGTCAAAATGTTGTTGGTGCTAATAAATATGGAAAAACCTATGCTCCAGGTGCAGGGTTTATAAAAGATTTAAAAAATGACTATAAGAAATTTCTCCGAAAAACTTTCAATGGATTAACTTTAAATGAATCAGAATTATTAAATCAATCTATTCAAGTTTATCTTTACTCTATCTTGGGCGCACAAGCAAGAACAAATCAAAGTATTTGTGGAAATAGAGCTGCAGCTTTAGAAACACAAAAAGTCTTTTGACAGATTTTACAAGATTCTATTATAAATTACGATACTTCAACATGGGTTAATAATATGAATCGAGCTATTTCTTTTACCAATGTCATTTTAAATATGTCGATAAGTCCAACGTTATGGTAAATTCCAAGTAATTTAATTATTTTAAAAAATCCACTTCCTGGATATAATAATAAAATTAGAGTTTCTGCGAAAAATTTTAAATTTGGATTAAATAAAAATTTAAATTATTAGTATTCTACTTCTTCTTCTAACAAAACAACAGAAATAACAGCAAATCCAATCAAAAAACAACTTGTACAAGAAAAAGCAATAAATCACTTAGACAATTTTGAAAAGTCCGTCAGTAAAAAAGAAAAAAAGGAAAATCTAACACATTTTTAACAAAGTTAAACATTGCTGGCAGTACTCACCATTCTAATTTAAAATTTGTTTTAAGTGGATCATTGATTGCTAGATTTTTAATAACAAAGTAGTTAACAAGTTTTCGAGTAAAGTTTAAATAAGTCTTGAATAAATTTTAAATAGTTTTGAATTCTATTTAAAATTACTTAAATTTTATTTAAGTTCTATTTAAATTTTATTTTAAAATGTGAATAGATTTTCAATAGATTTAAGTACTCTTTAAAATTACTTAAATTTTACTTGAGTTCTCTTTAAATTTTATCAAAAAAGTATATAAATAAATAAATAAATGGAAAACAAAGAAGACAAGGAGAATGAGCAAAATTCACCAAGAATCACAAAAGTAGAAAAAGTTGATGAAATAAAAGTAAAAGACCCTAAAAAAGTAGAAATGGGAAAAAGACTTGCTGCAAATTTTCAAGAAGCAAAAGCAAGAGTTAGAGAAAAAAGAGAAAGAGAAGAAAAAGAAGCAGCAGTAGAAATGAAAATGGAAGAAGAAAAAGAATGTAATTATAATTTTATAGTTGGAGTTGTAGGAACTTTAACAGCTATTGGAAGTTTATATCTTATAAACAACTTTGTCAAAATAAACAATAATTGAAACTTATAGAAGATAGACCATCATTATAGAAGGATGAAGAAAAACCTCAAAACAAAGACAAAACAACAAGTCTTCATAGTTTTGATTAAAGAAAAAAAAATTTAATAAAATATACTTATAAAATAAAAAATGGGTACAGCAGAATAAAAATATTTAATGAATGAACTTTATCATGCAGAATTTATTACAGTTGGAGCTGTAGGATTTTCGATGAGTACCAAAACAATTGATGGTCAAGAATTAGGAACACCAACTAGTTTAAAAGGACCTTTAAAATTAGCAGCTGCAATTGCTGCAGGATCGATTGGAGTGACATATGCACAAACTAAAGAATGGCTTCCTGTTCCTACCAATCCTTTCAATAAACCAACTTAAAAAAATATAAAAATAAATGACATCTTCAGTAGCTGGTGGATTATTTAACGCTGTTGAATTTGCAGCAGGGGATTTTTATTTAGTAAACTTAATAAAACTGGATATAAAGAAAAAATTAAACGACATAATCAAGCTTTAGAACAATTATCTAAAGCAAAAGAAAAATGGCATGAAAAACAAGTTGAAAAAAATAATAAAATAGAATGGTTAAGACATCAATTAAGTATGGCAAATGCTGATTTAAATGATACAAATCAAGCTTTAGAAGAATTGGAACATGTCAAAGAAGAACTAAGACAAAATTAAATAGAATTAGCATTGAAGAAGCAACAATAACCAAAATTAGAATATTATTATAACCCTTCAAAAGAGATGGAAGAATATCAACTCGTCATTGTTTCTGTTGTAGGGCTTATGAGTGGATATATGCTCGTTAAGATTATTTAAGGAAAAAAAATTTGTTTTTTTGTAACTCTTAAAAACAGATGGAAAATGAACAAAGAGAAGATGAAGGTTACTCATGGTCAGAAGGTTCAGATTATTCTAGAGGGTATTTGTATGATTATACTTATTATGTTACAAGTGAAAGTGAAAATTCAAGTGATTCAGACTATGTCCCAAGTGAAAGCAAATTAGAAAGTTCCTCAGAAGATTCAACAAGTGCAGAGGAAGAAGAAAGTGGTGAAGTATTGGTGAAAAATGGATTCTTTAACTTTTTTTAAAAATGTATAAGCTAAAAAAGAGCTTATATATATTTTTTATGAATCATAACTTTTTAACCATGTATCATCATCATATGTTTTCTCAATCGAAATTTCTAACTAAACAACCACAAACTCTACATCTTTCCTGCATTGCTGTTGTTTCCCATGCTCTCCATGGAAGATTATGTCTTTCTTTGAGATGGTATTTAATTCCTCTTAAAGAATTTGTTTTATAATAACAACTATGACAAAAATATATGCTTGGAGCTTTTCCAACAACATGAAATTTTCTTCCTTTTGGCATTTTTTTTATTTTAGAAAGATTTTTTTAAAAATATCAAATCTTAAAAAAAGTTTAAAATATTGCTTTATTTTTTGAATAAATTTTTTTTTAACTTTTTATTGATGTATATACATATGGTTTCTCTTTTGAAATTTTTTAACTAAACAATCACAAATTACACATCTTTCATGTTCCTCAAACTCTATAATTTGTATTTTTTTGAACATTGTGGTTTGCTTTTAAATGAAGTCTTAACCCTGTTTCAGCATTTGAATTATAATTACATGTTTGGCATAGATAATACCTTTTAACCTTTCCTTTTTTTCTAATTTTTCTTTCTTTTGCATTTTTTATTTATTTTATAAAAAAATTTTAAATTATCAAATCTTTAAAAAGTTTAAAATAATACCATCGATATTTTTGTAAAATTAAAATTATAATCTACAGGTATATTGTCTTGTATTAAAAGTCTATAAAGAATATATTGTAAATTTGTAATTTTCTTATTTTGAAAATCATCATTCTTATTTTAAAATTCTCTTTAATTTTCACTATCATCATAATTCAATTCATTATTATTAAGTTTTTGATGGGTTAATTTAGTATGGATTAAATTTATATCTTTATAAAATCTTCCAAAGTGTGAAAATTTTAAGAAAAAAGAATGTTGCAATTTATTACAATTTTTAATATCAGCATTGTATTTGTCATTATATTGATGTAAACTATTCATTATTTTGGTAAGTGCTGAATTATTATATCTTTGTTTACCATTATATTGATCAATACAATCACTATAATGGTTTGGACAATTATAAGTAGGTTTTGTGTCTATATATATACTATGTTTATCAGAATATGTAAATTTTTCAAGAAAATTTTCATTTTTTTCTTTTTTCCAAGAGTTAAATATCTTTTTGATTATATTTATCGTACTTATGAGTTAACCCCATAAATTTATTATTTAAAATGACATTATTATTAAGATTTTTTTAATGTCTTTAAATGTTCTTATATTCTTTATTCTACTTACATTTTTTAAAATTTGTCAACAATAGTATGTGTTTTTGCTAAATATAAACATAAAGTATTTTTATAATTAAAAATTTTTTGGGGGGATTTTTTTGTCTAATATTTACAATGTCTATATTTATGATATTTTTAGCATTATCCATCAGTTTTTATTTTACAAATCAATTCTATTTATATTGAAATATCTCTATTATTTTTCTCTACTTTTCAAAGAACTTGTAATGTCCATAAGCCATTGTATTTATTAAATGCATCATCTAAAATTATTCTTTTATCATCTTCTGCAGATAATGCTATTTTGCTTATAGTTGTAGAATATAATTCACATTTGGTGCGTGAAATTATATTAACTGTTCTCCTTTGTTGGTTTTTATTAAGCACACAGTTTTTATAGTCTTCAAATGTAATGTTTTGTTTTATTAAATATTTTTAATTCCTTCACATTTTTTCTCTTCTTTTACTTTTCTGTTGTTTTCTAACATTTGATATGCATAACATTTTGATCATTTGGCTGCAAACTATAACATTTGTTTTCCAACACATTCATCTTTAAACATTCCTAACACTTTTTTTTGTTTTTACCGGTTAGGAAATTTTCTAGTGGAAAATCTTTTGGATAATTGGACGTGTCAAATAATTTTTCTACATCTAAAGAAATATCTTTATAAAAATCTTGAGTTGTAATCTTGTAAAGTAAAGAATCTGTATCTGTGAGAAATAATTTTTTCATTTTCTTCATATTTTGGTTTTAGATAATTATAGTGGAAATCATAGATTAAAGTTTTTGATAAATCTAAAACACATAGTCCAGTATAAATTGGTTTATCTAGTTTTAAACATATTGTTTTTAAGTGAATTGCTGCAAGATTTTCAGAAAATATTGTTACATCTTCAAAATTTGGTTTTACAGAATCTTTTTAAAGTCTTTTCTATTGGGTAACAAGGTGTATATCTGTTCGATTCCTTAAATTTTCCATGGTTTTCACGGAAACTGAATTATTCATTAATTTAAAAAATCTTTTTCAAAATCATTCTTTGCTTGTATTCTCAACTTTTTATTGAAATCTATATATATTTTCATCCATGGTTCTTGTTTAAATTTTAAAATTCTGTAGATTTTCTTTAGTTTTAATCTGAGACTTAAATATAATTTTAAATTTTCTACATGCAAGTTAAAGTTAACCCTTTATCAGGCAGGTTTTCAGGTGTTCCCCCCTTGATGAGTAAAATCGTCTGGTGTTAGCCAGAGTAAAATTAATATGTTGCCATTTGGCAACAGTGCCCAGTAAAGGGTTAAGCAGTTAGTTTTTGACACTTTATCAGGCAGGTTTTCAGGAGGTAATCCATTGACAAGTAAAATCATCTGATATTAGCCAGAGTAAAATTGTCTGGCATTAGCCAGAGTAAAATTAATATGTTTCCATTTGGCAACAGTGCCCTGGAAAGGGTCAACAATAGTTTTTCTGTGTTGTTAGTTACAATTCTATCTGGAGCAAGTGGACATTCATTATGTAGATCATGTAATTCTTCAGGATATTCTAAATCTACTTCCAAAATACATCCTTCTCCGGGTGGAAGATTTTTCCATATTTCATTTATTAACCATTCTTCTAATTCTTCTTCTTCTTCAAAATTTTCCCACTCAAAATCACGAACTGGAAGTGGTTTGGACATTGACCATCCATATAAATTATTTGTATCTAAATAAGTTAAATATGTTGTTGAAGAATTTGGGTTATAGTTTTCTGGACCTAAATATGGATTGTTTGCTAGTGCATATCTTTTAGAAACTTGAGATATTCCCCCACGAATTCCTTCCTCTATAAAAAGATATTTATCTGGATCTGTTAATAATTCTAAACTTATTCTTGTAATTTTTAAAATGGCCTCCCAACTTAATCCTGGTGTTGTATAATACCAAGCAGGATCTAATTTATAATATTTTAAATAAACCTTTCAAAAATTCTCAGAAACATCAGCTAAAAGTAACACATCTGATTTTAAATATAAATCATGGTATTCACCTAAACTTTTAATTTTAAAAACTTCCCGAAATTTTTGTGCATGGTTATAATCTTCCTCAGAAATGTGGGTATCATTAAGTTTAGAATAAAATTTTTTTTTGTTGTAATTTTGTTTTTTTTAAATTTTTCTAAATTATCGATATAATCATAAATCTAATTTTTCACCTTGAAAATATTGACTTGTAATTTTAAATTGGTTTTTACTTAAATTATCTACTAAACTTGCAATAAACTTGCAAACATAAATGTGTCATCATTGTTTTTCTTTTCCAGTTTCTTTATCTATAGAACTATCTACAGTAATTGTTTTGGTTAACAAAATATATTTTTCTTCGGTTTTTGCTATACATTTGATAAAACCTTCTGTAGCAGCTAGATTTTTTATAAAGAAATGAGTCATAATTTTGTAAATTATGCAAAAGAGACTGGAATAAATTTTGGATTTTTAGCTTTTAAAGTACAATAACTATCTGCTGCACCTCGGAATTTACATGTAACAAAATCCAGAAGGTTTGTGTTTTTGGTAATTGTCTATAAAACTTTCTTTTGGATCTCCTTCACAAATGTCTATAGGTTTGTAGTGCATTTTGTAGTGCATTAGAAAATTTTCAAAATGTAAAATATCATCTTTACCCTTTTCTGGTAATGAAAGCATTGCTGGTTTATGTCTTTAACAATATTCTAAATGGTTTTCTAAAGTCTTCGAAAATTTAAAACTAGATAAACACCAATTACAAAAATGTCTTTTATGTTGGTGTTTAGATGTTCGACTAGCTAAAAGTTGACACATATCCTTCACAACACAATAATGAAAGTTTCCATTTTTATTGTGGATTAAAAATAATACAATTGGCGCGTTTTTAGCATATTCACTCGAATATTTGGTGTTCCTAATGGACAGATTTTTTTACTTTTATCATCATCGGTAAGAATTGTTATTAGAATATTATTATTTTTTTCTAATGCATCAACATCTTTTAGGGTTGCTGGAAAATTTACACCTTTAAAATTATATTTTTCTGCTTGTAATCTTAAAAGTTTTGTTATTCTTCATGTGTTTGTTCTTACAGGATTCAAAGCCCCTATAATTACCCATTTTAAACATTCATTATCAAAATTTTGCATATTTATAAGCACATTTTTATCTGTTATCCATTTTGGTAGTTTAATATAACAAGGCATTTTTAATGGATCATATTCAAAAAATTTAAGTTCTAATTTCTCAATAGAATGAAATCTCCAACTACTTCCTTCTTTTTGGAAGTTTGCAAATGATTCTAAAATTTTATTAGAACATTTTCTATAAAGTTCGTCTAAATCTGTACCTTTTAATGCAACTCTTGTTCCATCACTGAAATAAGTACGAATAAAAATATCGTTACCAGTATCAGGCTCGTTTTTAACCATTGCAGTATTTAAAATCATTCTAAGTTTAAGTTGGTTTCTCTTATTTAATTTTTTATTTATCTTGTCAAAGACTTTCTTTTTAACTACATCTAAAAAGCTTATTGGATCATAACCTTCTTTTCCTTTTATAGAATATTGTTCCATAGACCCATTTAAAGCTCTTTTCTCTAATTTAAGTTCATCGTCTTGATCTTTGCTAGGTAACATTTGCTCTTTCGCTTTGTTTACAGCATCTTTAATTTGATCTGTAATATTTAAATTTAACCAATCTACCAAACCTGTAGTTGGTTGTTGTTTCTGCTGTCTATTTTGTGGCGGTGGTGGTGGTCCTTTCTTTGGTAATATCTTACTTTTTTTCTCTCACTGGATATAAATCTATGTCTGGTTTTTTAAATAACCATTCTGACTAACTTGTAGCAACCTTTGTCTATTTTTGTGGATCTAAATTAGATCATCTAATGCTAGATATCTTCTTTCTCTAGGTGGTAATATTGGTCTTTTATAAAGATTTAAAATTTTATTTTTCAGATGATTTACAGCTTTTTTAATTGGGTTTGGAATCAATTTTTTAACAAACCACTCTACAAACCAGTTAGAAACTTTTTTAGGTTTAGCTTGGGTTTTTGCTGGTGGTGTGTACGGAGTTGGTTTTAAAATTGATGTTTTGATATTTTTTTCATTCTCCCTATCTAATAAAGGAATAGTATTATTTTCGATTAGGTTCACAAGTTCGGTTTTTCTTCTTCTCTTTTTGGGCCCAAGACATTTAGCTTGGGCTTTTAGTTCTTTAACATTCATCATCTTTTCTCTTTTATTTATAGGAAACTTTTATTTAAATTGAAATATACTGCTAAGATAATTTTCCTCATTTTTTTCCTATCTTTCTTAAGATTTGGTTTTAAGCGACAAAAGTTTTTTTAAAAATCGATTTTAAATTGGTCAGAAATCAGTTTTTTTTCCTAGATAAAATTTGTTTTATTATTCTCTGTACTTTTTTATTTTCTTTATAGGATAGCCAAAAGTGCTGGCCTCCTTCTCCACACAAGAATCCATAAAATTTTTAAGTAACATTTCTTTTTTTTCTTTCTTTACAATCATATTCAAATGCTATCATATTTTTTTTAATAAGCCAATCAATAGTCTACTCTATTGACTAATTCATTTTTTCTTTTATATAAAAAAAGGTTTTTTAAAAATTGATTTAAAAATTAGTTTAATACTTTTTATTTTAATGGCGAGGAATTAACTTTGTCTCCATTGATGATTACATTTTATACAGGTTAGAAATATACCTGCACTTTCATTGCCAGCAGGAGTTTGTTTAATTTTAACAATATTTTTTTCACTATTACACTTGTTATAATCCACCTTTTTCGCGATGGAGTCGGACGGCGCTGTCACGTGATCAAATCTGCATTTTTTTCGGACAACTTTCACAGGTCATAGTAGAAACCATATACACGTGCATGAAATTAAAAAGTCTAAATAAGAGGTAAAACGTAAAGTTCTGGAACCTTTTTCACTCAACCGAGTGTCATTACAAGTCAACGCATCTTTTATTCGAAGAAAGAAAATGTCCGGGCTTTCCGCGACAAAAACAAGGAGTTATGAATTGTCGAGTTTTACTGTTGCTGAACTGAAAGATTA
>JBAHVQ010170697.1:0-18716 GCA_036872915.1 Nanipora kamurai
AGTTCATTCGGACGACTTAAAACTTGAAGGAAGAGACAGACCTGGTGCAAAACTTCAAAAACCGGTGGAACAATGCAAAGTTGCAGTTTTAAAGCGATGGTTTTCGTGTCGTGGCGACGGGATTTAGTGACAAGGTTTGTTTTATACCTAAATTTGTCTAGAATCATTTTTAATACCAGGTTTAATATGACAGGTTGAGTCTTTCATATATCAGCCAGAATAATAAATAATTGCTTCGTTAGACTACTAATATATTGTGGGAGAATAACGGGAATCTGCGACTAGGTTGAATCAATGGAAAACGAAAGTGGTTAATATTCTTCATTCTTGTCAATATTTTCTGGTATAATATGACTATTTTTGAAGCTGTACAACTTTTAATGAGTTGATAATTGTTGTTTCTTTCAAAAAACAGGGTCAATGATTATATTAATCATGGACTGGACAAAAATATAGTGGATCCAGGTGGTGATGTAAATCTGGCGAACAAACGACCAGAACTTGACCTTACTGAAGAAGTACACCCTGAAGTGAATGAAAACTTCCCTTCCACTGGATTTCTATGTGGGACATCTGAACTCCCAAGGATACCTGACCGTCACATGTGGAAACACTTGATAGATGAAGTGGAACTAAGAAAGCAGCTGTCCACTGAAAAGTCCATTGCATAGGGGTATAATTTTTATAAATCTGGTCATGTCTTCCAGATCTTCTCAAAAAAGGAACATTATATTTTAAGCAAAGTACTTCCATCAATGAAAAAGAGTAAAATCTACACAGTTAGGATTATCCTTCAGTTAAATGGTGGTATTTCTAACGCCTTTTATAGCTGCCTGGCAGGGATGGATGGTCGCTGTAACTATCTTGCAGTAACTTTGTTCTCATTGGAAGACAAAACCAATATAGAGAACGATCATGCAGTTGCAAATGTAAATAACAAAACACCAGAAAACGTACTTTGTGCATCACAGCCTTGAATGTCGGATGTTCCTAGAAAACGTAAACTAGAACCATAACCCATTCAGTCTGTGAAATTTAAAAAACATGAATATGACAAGGTAACTAAACATGTTGCAAAGGAGTACTGTGATGTTCGAGCTCCCCACCAAAGAAGTGTTACTAGTGGTGAAAAAGCCACTGGAAAGATAATGGGTCTAAGCTTAATATTGCCACATGATCTTCGCAACAATACTAATAATTGTGCTGATCCACAGGCTGTATTAGAAGACCCACACCTTGATGAATATCTGTGAAAGCTAGCATTGCCAAACAAATCGAGTCCAATGTCTTTGAATGAAATTGCTGCCAAGGCTGAACGAGTCAAGAAACACCTTTTTGATTCTGCAAACAATCGTTATACAATTGAGAGCAAAACCAGAGACCAACATAACTCCATGTTATGGTACAATGTTTGTAAGCCTAGAATAACTGCATCACAGACAAGAAGATGTCTTTTGAAGGAAAACACAAGCCCAACAAAGGCAATATCTGAAATACTCATGTACAAACCAAGCGTTCAAACGCGTTCATGAAGAAGAGGATTGAAATGGAACCCAACATTAGTAAGGTTTAGTAAGGAAATAGAAAATACTGAGAGGTTTAGTAAGGAAATAGAAAATACTGTAAGGAAGTGTGATTTTCTACATCAGAAAGTCACCCCTATTTAGGTGCCAGTCCTGATGGAATCACAGAGAATGAAAATTTGGTTGAAGTAAAAAACGTAAGAACCAAAGTAGGTGAATCAGTGGAAGATACCCTTTGTTGACTAAGGATTTATAGTAGGAATGGAGCTGACATTCACGTAAGTAGTAAGCATAAGTACTATTGCCAAATTCAGCAACTTTTTTGTAGTAATTACAGGGCTTGTCACTTTGTTGGGTCAAGTGGCATTCAGCTGCACCCTGAACTAGTCGAATTTAATAACGCTTTTTGGAAAGATTTTCAAAGAATGTCGAAAAAGTTGAATAAATCATAGTTTCATCTGAAACTCTAGAAGCCAAAGCATTAACTTTAAACAACCGAAGCCCTATAAGGAAGTATAAAATAACACAGCGAGGCACAGTAATGGCTTCCTAGTTCCTTCTGTCTTTACGTAAAAAGTCGATAGAATATGCACGTGCAGTAAGTATGCAAAGATAGGTAAGATGGGTAGGAGAGGTTGAAAGAAATTTAATTCATCATGACTAATAAGCATTATGTTTTGGTCGGTAATGTCGCTCATGGGAAATTAGCAAATTGCATTTTTACCATTTTACTTCGTTCAAGCCATTAATTAACATGCACAATACAATATGCATGATACGATCTCGATACGATCTGCATGCATTAATTATGGGAACATAGATGGTTCAAAAGGGACTAACACATATTCTTAACACTTGCAAGGTATGTGACAATATCTGCTAAAAATCTAGTTGGCGTATTGGTCCCGTAAAGTTTAAAAAAAATATTAAGGTGTGGAATTATGCATTTGTTTAACTTTAAAATTGAACTCATCACATGGTCATTCTCGAAGAGCAAAAGTGGGCTTTCGATATTCATTGGAATATAGACGTAGAATTTACGCAGCAAATGACAGTTTTAGCAAGAATTTTTAAACAACCCAATTCTAATTAAACATTTCTTGGCTATAATATTCGAAGAGATTACAAAGAAATTAAATCAAACTTGATCATTAGTTCCCGTTGTGTTATTTGCTTTGTGACCTTGTTCAGGGCTGTACGCGATGCAACTTAACAAAAGAAATGAAAGCCAAAACGAAAACATTTCCACACAAATGACTTGAGTGATTGGCTTTACTGGCAGTAGTTCAGCATTTCGTAAACGGCAAACGAGTACCATAAAAATGCTATGGCCAACCGGAGGTGGGCAGCGACTGTAGGAGAGATAACGTCTTGGTCGTTTACACTTGTCCTGTTAATGTAGTTCGTTCTCGTGCTTTGGAGCAGGTTAACTAATTGGTTACACGATCAGATCGACTTTTCACCAGTTCACAACTAATTCACTTAAAGTGCAACCAATGAAGGTCAATTGATATCGGAGTACATCAAGTGCAAGTAAACAAAACCGCGATTGTAATATTTCAATTTTCAATACTAGACAACTGTTTAATTAATGGCAAGGTCTTATCTTTTATGACAATAGTCATACAGCAGTACATTTCTACATTTAGCACTTCTTGTTCGGGTTTTTTTGGTTTGCATTTTATTTTTGTTGGTTTTCTGTTTCATTTCTTATTCGGGAGAGCATGGAGTGACAGGCTTATTAAAGGTTGTCCTCATAAAGTACTGTATTCCACATCACTTACCATCACCTGTGACTTTCTAAAGCATTCCAAATATTAAGACTAAGTGTGGACATAACTATTTTAAAAAGTGATGTATAAACAAATACTGGTAAAAGAGGGCAAATAAAATCCCTACTATACCTGCTACTGATCCTCTACTGCAATAGTTGACTTTTATGTCAGTTACAATATATGATGGGCATTGTTTTATTTAGGTCGGAAGCAGATTATTTTGGGAAAGTTTAGGAATGTGAGACCTCTATTACCTCCCAACAAATAACTGTTCAGAAGTTTGCTTTGTAGGAGGTGTACATTTGCTATGCAATGATTGCCAATCTTCAGGGAAACAAGGAGGAGGGCATTTCTCCATGTTATCCTAACAGCTAACTTCATTGACATTAACAGACGCAATTATGGGCGAGGGATTGTTGCGTGCACATATTTGTAGTGAATATAATTGTCTGTGCCCATGGGGTGTTTACATAATATCTGCATATTTTCTACGCCACTGCTTCGAATGGTATATTCAATCTCCTTAATTTCTGGTATTTTAATGACTTATGTTGCAGATGATGGTGGTCAACCCTCTTTTCAACCGTTGTGCAGGAAAGAGGGTTTTTGCGAAAGGTTTTCGTATGAGTACCGTTTTTCTAAGTCCTGCAGTCTTTATTGTTTTTCTAGAGTTTTACTGAAGCTACTATTATTCGACGTTTAGTACAATTATGAGCGAAGATCCTGCAGGCGCCACTTCCAGAGGTTCTAGTAAGGATAGTGAAGATGACGGTAAGTATAATATATAAACCTAGAGGAAAGTATGTAATAAATAGAGCTTACTGTATGGTAAATACGTGCGTATGATTTTATATACTGACAAGTTGTGATGTATCACAAAACAAACGAGAGAGTGAGTTTTAGGATACACCACAACTCGTGAATAAAAATCCTACGAAACATTTACCATGATGTAATTTATTTGTTATGTTTAAGTAATGAGATTCAAAAGTAAGGCCTGCATCTCGTCGTTAACACAAGCTTGACTGACGTCGCAAACGAGTTTGTTGAAAGAGTGAAAAGTAAGAGTGAAAGAGTGAAAGCAGATATTTGGACAATTTTACTACATGAGATTTGCCAATAAAAACCAGTGTAGCACATAGAGGCACACAAGCACAGGTTGTAGAAGAACATTCACAATAAGAGATCGAGATCTTGCATTGTAATTTAACCACGATACTTAAGCTACAGTATTTTTCCGTTTTCAGTAGTCGATCGAGTTAATAAGTGGAAGTACCAATTGTATTTGCAAGGGAAAGGTTAATTTCAATAGTATAATTGCTATAAACGAATGTAAAGTATTCTTGACTTCAAAAATACAAGAGACTTTTTCGAAGCTCTATTTTCAAAATTATTTCTTTTCAACCATTTTCTTCATCATTTAATTATCGAAATATTATCATAAATTCAACAATTACATGGCAAGCCCCCGGCCTCCCAGTGTAGCTCGCTTCACTCGCAGCCCCCCAATATGAATTTCGTTCCGACGGGTCTGAAAGTTCATCGTTCTCAACACCGAGCCCGGTTATCTTATTAGGTGGACAAACGGATTTTCTTCGCCAAAATTATGCATTGTTAGTGATGTAAGCTTGTCTTCTTCGTATAGTTTTGGTAAGAATGATTTATAATAAACTTCTTGTCCTGTGTATTTTGCTTCAGGCCAGTTTACACCTTAAAAGTTTCTTTGATCAAAGTATAGTTTGATCACAGTGTGTGATATACTCACGATGTAAACATTTTGCAAATACTTCTGTCAAATAATTGGGCACAGTTTGATCAATGTAGAGCCAGTCCTACTTTGATAAAAGAACTTCTGAGGGCCGGCACTGTTGGGACTCCAACGCGGGAGTTCGCTAGTACTATTTTAAAAAAGGCGACCGAAAGACGAATCGAAAACACTCCTGTTCCTCAAGACAGAAATAGAAATAGCAAAAAATTGCCAAAAGACGCGGACTACAAACGGACGTGTTGGAAAATCGATTTCATCATTTTCCAAAACGAGCAAAAGAACCTTGCCAGTTTAATGTGACTCATGCGGACAATTCAAAACAGGACACGGAACTCAATGTAGAAAAACGAATTGTGGGAGCATTTAACTGGTAAGATCCGAATGAAGTAGAAAAAATACTGGAAATTGGTCAAAGAAGCCCTCACAAACATTCGCGGTTTACTCTTTAATTAGACGATGTTTGAAATTGTACACGGCTACAACTTTTTTCGTCAAAGTTTCGTAGCGTAAGATGATCCCAGTATGATCAAAGCAACTTTCATAATGTAAGCCGAGCTTTTCGCACAGTTGCCGAAACACTAAAATCTTCGGCTTAAAAGCGAGTTTAAGAACTGAATGTTATGGCGGGAATGTTGGGCAGAAAAATCGTACGGCTAATCAGAACCTTTAAATTTCAAGTTGTTCCATTCGTATTGCAGAAAACTCAGTACTTAAATAATTCAGAATATTAAAATAAATATCGACGAAAGACTAAAGCAAAACTAGTTCGAAAATAACCTGACTAGAAATATTATGACTAACAAAAGATGGTGCCATGCCATAGTAAAATTGAGTGTTACGTTCAGGGGTCTAATAAAAAGTTTGGTAAACTTGAAACCGCGCTCTGTCTTGGAGTTGATGGGGTACTTGAAGTATCGATGATTTAATGAGTACTGGCTTTGTTGTGACGATCGTGGACTCTTAAGGTTGACGATAGCTTTTACTATCATCTCCTGTCTCAGTTCTCCCAATCCTTCTTGTTTAGTACCAAATGACCTTTAGTAAAAGAGTATCGGCCTTATGAAACTATGAGTATTATTGTTCGTTTATCCTATTGAAGAAAAAAGAGTCACATTCGAAATTAAATGAAATTAATAAATTTGAAAATCTTAAAGATGTTACTAAGTAGTTGATACGTCTTGACTTGAGAAAAAGTTGTCAGTTTTACTTAACTTTCTCGTTTTTCGGACTTTCAAGCCGTGCGAATCGTGGTGCAAAAGTAGTTGCAACTCGTGCAGCTTATGAACTGACTCACATCTTTGTTGACATGTTTGAGAAAACTCCTAAGCAACCCCGTCAACATCGGTTAAAAAACTAACAGAAGGTAAACCGAAAAAAGCAAAATTTGGGAAGAATACCAGTTAAAATCCACTTACCTGAATACAATTTAGCAGTTTTGTTTACAGCACAGACACTACAGTACTTACTGATTGATATCTACTATACCTGCACCAAAATGGTTGAAATTCTCTATTACATCCAAGTTAGGGTGCATTGAAAAATCTTTGGGGATGACCGAAAACTTACTTTTTCTACTCAAGATGAAAAAATTAACTTACCAGCCATCCCCCTAGATATTACTCTTGTTCTTGTAGTTGAACGGCAGATCAGAGTGAGCACCGGTAGAATGCAAATTAGGAAGACTAATTAGGAAGACGAATCACTTCACAAACATCTTGGTTTAGTGTAGTTGTGGAATAGCTGCTAACAAGAATAATCAGTTAACAATCCGTTCGATTCAGCAGAAGAATGAAATTGCAGTCAGGAATAGTAATCAGTTTATATTCATCATGGTTCAACTGTAGAATGGTAGCAATGATCAGTTCAAAATCATCTTGGTTTGCTAGAAGAATGGCATTGCAGTTATTGTGGAAGGAGTAGTTACATGTAGTTCAAAATCCTCTTAGTGCAGCAGTGTAATGGGACTTGACTCGAATAATCAATTCAAAACAATCCTAGTCCAGCAGCAGCATCATATTTGGTTGAGTAAAGTACAATAACTGTCTGGTTTTATTTAAATCAGTTCATATAATCTTGGTTCAGCAGGTAGGAAGAATAGTAAGTTCAAAATCATCTTGGTTGAGCAGCAGAATGGTAGTTAAGAAGAATAATGAAAAGGACAAGCATTTTAAGGGCAATTGCCATCTCCTGTAGTGCTTTAGAAGGTATTTAGAAAATACAATGGAACCCCGCCTGACGGTGACCTTGTTTATACGGCCACTTTTTTTGTCCCGGCAAATTCCCGTACTTTACCTTATAAAAAAGCCTCGTTAGTGCGGCCACCCCGTTAATATGGTCAACAGCCACATTGTGAAATCTCAACGTGTGTTTTCCCTATAAATTCACCCCATTAATACGGCCACTACAAATTTGCAGTCTGAAGTGCATATCAGACAAGGGACAAAAAATAAAACCTGAGAAACAACAACGATGGCCTCACGAAATTGTTTGTGATATCTCAAGTTCTTGACAATCAATTTAATAACCACCATTTCCTGTACAAATTCAGGAATGTAATACAAGAAATAAATAACTGTAAAAGGGAAAAGCGATTAAGCTACTTTTCTTGCACAAAGCAGATAAGTACCACAGTTATCAACATGATTTCGTTTTCTTCTCACAATTTCTGTCTTGCGTTACGTGTCTCTAACTTTTCTTTTTCTTCTGTGGCAGAAAGATTATTTTCAACATGCAATAGGTTTCTAAGCAGTTTTATGTACCCTCGCTGTCCTTCAAATTTGTAAAGACATAGAGACCAGCCATGAAATATGACCCTACCCCGTTAATACAGCCACATTCACATGGTCCGTTAGTGACCATGTTAGGGAGTTCCACTGTATTTATAAGTACAGTATAGTATAATTAAAGATTTTGTGGTTATAATGAATATTTTCGCATTAAATAATGAGCCAATGAATATTATTGTTACAATTAAAATCCTATAATTTAGTAAATATGCTATAGATTTAGTGATATTGAGATATTATTATTAAATAAAAATCCAATTAATTACAATTTACATCTCAAAGTTATGTATAGATGTTTAATTGCAGCTGTAAACCAGATCCAATGGGTACTGCATTAAGGCCAAGTTTTTCAGAATTAGGGAATTGTCTGGACTGGCAAATCCAAAATATATGACACTGATGTATATTAATGAGACCAATCTGTGTATTTGTTTACAAGATTACTCAAATACATAATGTATGTGTCATATCAAACCATAATTTAAAAATGAATATCAGTGCCCAGCAAGCGATTTGAAAAAAAGACATAATAAAAAGAATAACATTTATTTGTTAACGTTTCGTTGTTTACATCACAACAGTGGCGTAGGAAGCAAGTTGGGATTGGGGGGGGGCAATCTCACGAGGCGCCACCATGGTTGGCGAGGAGAGGGAAACTTTTTAAAATGTGGAGTCTCTAGATCGCCGGAAACGGCATGTTTAGAGTCTCATCTGATATAAATGATATAAACTTTTTGAACACAGATATTTCATTTATTTATACACGACCTGAGATACCTTTGAAATTCCAAAAAATGTCACCTCATTTTCCAAATTCAATCAATTTTGGGAGGGCTGAAAGACATCTCGGGCCCTCCACATCTAATATTGGGGGCGCAGGGCCGTTCCACCTGCTTCCTACGCCCCTGCATCACAACATCTTCAGAGTATTTAAACTGATTATACAAAAGTTATACTATATATATTAAGTGGTTAGTAGTTAAAATAAGTCAAGAGGGATGAACCTTACGGTGGCGTTAAGAACTGGGTTGAGCTTGGAAATTAGAAGACTTTGACGGATGAGAAGATCAGATTCAGAACTACCTGATGAGAGTATTTTGACATCACAGGCAGAAACAGGGTGTTTGTGTATGTGTTTATGTGCAAGTGGACTTGACATAGTTGAAACTGAACGGTTCTTTCCAGTTCTTTTAAAATTGCTGGGCACTTACATTCATTTTTAAGTTACGCTTTCCACCTGGTGTATCTACCGCTATCGTTTTAAAAAGACGATATCAGACCATGTTTAAATAAAGTAGGCTGGAGCCTTTAAAATTTTCAGGTGATTTTTGCTTCTCAGTTTAAACTCAAACTTATCTGGCTCTCTCCTTGATACTATGGATTGCCCTTCATTTGGATCAGATGACAGCTTCATCTCTACTGTCTTCCACTCTAGACTTTCTGTAAGCAAATGCCACAACAAAAGTAGCATCCATTGGGAGATTCGACTGTCTCAAATATTATAATCAGGGCTTTCAGTCATTGTGTAGTTTTAAAACCGATGACAACTTACAAAGTCGACTAAAGATTTATCAAACTAGTAGAGTAGACAGTGACACGCTGACAGCCACATGTTCATCTAAAGTAAAATAACTGAAATAAATGGGAATACGGGTCAGTTACGTTGGTTTGCGAACACTCGATACATAATTGTTTACAAATCACTATTTTAAACATTTCCATGCACGATAAGTATAAGTTTCACAGCAACAATCATCTACTAGTTGACTTGTTATCCAGACTAAACAACCATGCATTCACACGTGACCATGAGCGGCCCAATAATCTACATAATTTCATGAATATATTTATCAATATAAAACGTATATAAATACAACACTCACCTCACTGGAACATTACCCAAAGAGTTTGATGTCTGGCTTTTCGGGAACTGAACATTTGCGGACAAACAGTAGAAAACCGCACGAGAACCTGCACTCGATGCTTCTTTCCTTTCCTCAGCGGGTATTTGCTCAAAATGTCCCTTCAACCTGGATAACCTCCACTTTTGACGCAGACGAAACGCTCCCACTTAGAATAGCCAGCAGCTGCTGTAATAAACTGGTGGACTCCATTTGTCAACCGAACAGAAATGGGATTCTGATAGAACTAACTAATCGTCAGAGAACATATACCGTGAACGATGTTCGGAGAGAAGTTAACATCATACGGATTTCAGTCGACTAGGATGGTTTGCCAAATTATTTAAATGGGGGCATTCTGAAGGGTGCAGACTGGAGCAGATTCTAGGCATTTGATTGGTCTGCTCCCCTCCACTGGTTCATAGCTTACTAAAAATACCGTCTCCACCCGTTTATTTTTATCTGACTGTCGTATACAAGGTTACCAAGTTCTCTAACTCTCGAGCTTAACACTGGGGCCGATCTTACCCTGACGAATGCTAAACAATATCCAGTGTTTCGCGAGTAGCTTGATTTCAAGTAATCGAATTATTTTGCATCACAAAATGTAATGGGTAACTTCGTACCCAATACTTTTTCTCCCTTTCGACCGGATACCTCGGTGATGGATCCATTGAAATATCGGATTAGAAATGCAGTCAAATTTTTACTACTCCCTTATTATACATCGCATAAATTAGAATTTTTAATATCTAAAATCTCACTGTCGCAATTGCGACAGTTGCACCCATATAGATCCGCCCCTGAGAAGGATCTGAAAGCTAAATCGACTTCAATGCATTCCTGGCACCTTTTGAAACTCTCGCCCAGCTTTCGCTGACTAAAGATTTGTCTCGCGCGATCATCTGGACTAAGCGTACTTACCGAAGAAGTCTCACTTTGTTCTTTGTTCGTTTTGGTCTGTCCATCTTGGGAATACCAAGAGCCAAGGTCGCTTTGAAACCCCCGTTTCTCTTACGAAAAAGTACACTGTTCAACTTTCATTGCGAACTTTTTCCCACGAGATCGAAACAAAAAAGGAATTCAATTCCTATTCCAAGACTTCGACTTTTGTAAAAGTATCGTCATAAGAGAAGACGTCTATCATTCTCTGTAGCTTTACAGAGACAATAAAAAACTCTAAAAAATAATCATCTTGATACTCGATATCATGAGACATGTCAAAACTCGTGTTATTAGTAGTTAAAATTTCGAAGGAAAATTATACCACCAGAACTTTTCACCTTTAAATATCTCAAATTTTTCATTATATGAAATAACACTATCACTATATTTAAGTATATGGTTTAACGTAACTAATTGCATAATATAATAAAAATAATATTTTTTTATCTTTCTAAGGAGTGACGTAATCTTAATATTTTATTTTTGGGGTAAAAATTAGAATATAGTCAGTTTAGGTTGTGTGAATATTAATATGTTACTCACTGTAATTGAGTGTTCGTAATACGGTTATGAAAAACGTAATAAAGTGTCAAGTTTCCCAAAGGAAACCTGCAGTGCAAAACAACTGGCAAAAGAGTTTTCGTATCTTACAACCATTTCATTTACTTGAAAAATACTCCAGAAATAGGGGAAGTGCCACCTTAGAGGCCCAGTAGTTTCAAAATCTAATAGAAGAATATGTTCGCCGACCCCGTACGTTCTGCCTATAAGTAAAAAATGATGACATCATAACATTCCTTTCAAACTTCCGACTGGGCTTATGAGCTGGTGCTAGACTTTTCTTATGGCAATGAGTGTTGTTTCTAAAAAGCACCTCTCTCTTCTTTTTGTTTTTTTAACAGTTGAACCAATTTATGATGAACCATCGCGTGGTAAGTTATACTAAGTACGGCCTATAGATATCTGTTCTACAATGTAAAATGATTTTCAAACAAGAACAACAGTCCATAGAATCCATTCGCGTAGTAAAGTTGTCATGGTGAACGGTATTCTTTAATGAAACATTCATGAGAATATTCGTTTCAAATCTATCTTGGGTGAAGAACGAAAAACTTAATTGGTGAAATGCGTCGATCGTGAGTCTCGTAATCTTGTGGTGATTTTCAGTGAGCAATTAAATGTTGTCGTCATCGGTCCAGGTTTCGTTTCTGTAAATGATAATATCATCAATTTTTTTAACCACGTTGTCACATTCATCCTGACTTACTGGTCATCCTATACAATGATTACGCGTCCCCATAGGAAGTTGATGTAAGACCTTTCCCGGTGCGCGTTCTCGTTGTGAAGGCACAACAGCTGGATGTTGGCATACCATTTCTAGAAGAGATACCGTGTTGTCCATATTATTGTTGATGTTTCCAGAAGTATTAGATAAATTAATTCGAATTGATTTTCTTCCCTCACATAGTTAGATGAATTGGTCTGAAGATCAAGCTGTAGTCACTGGTTTTGATTTTGGATTATTTTTCCCCAAGATAATTACTTATATAGCCGGAAAATCTATGCAAACTTATGATTTCCTTCCTTTCCCAATAAACACTTTGGATTGGTTCGAATTGATGTCAGTAATTTACGAGGGAGTGTCATAAGAGGAGACGTTGCCTTTCCTTACCTGTAACTTTATGATGACAATAAAATCTCTACTAAATAATCGTCTTGATATTGGACATCATGTGACATTTGAAAACTTATGTCATTAGAAGTTGAAATTTCGCAGGAAAATTAGACCACCAGAACTTTTCACTGTCAAGTATCTCAAATTTTTCATTATATGAAATAAAACTCTCACCATATTTAAGTATATGGTTTAATTTAACTAATTGTGTAATATAACAAAAAATAATATTTTTTATCTTTCTTTGGAGTGACGTAATCTTAATATTTTATTTTTGAGGTAAATATTAGAATATAGTCAGTTTAGGTTATGTGAATATTAATATATTACTCGCTGATATTGGGTGTTCGAGAGGCTATTGTGAAAAGCACAATAAAGTATGAAGTTTTCCCCAAAAAAACACGATATCGCGAAAATCTACCAAAAATGTTCTCGCACGTTACGACCTTTTCATTTACTTTGGAATCGGTTTCAAAATAGCGGAAATGCCACCTTAGAGGCCCAGAAAGTTTGAAATCTCTCAGAGGACTATGGTCACCAATCCCGGACCTTCTTCCTATCACTAAAAACATTTGACATCATTGATTTCCTTTCAAATTTTCGACTGTGCCTATGGGCTGGTTCTGGGTTTTTTCATGAAAATGAGTGTTAGTTAAACACTGAACAGTGAGTCTGCTCATGCGGGAGCTTGGTAAATATGAGAACAACTAGAGGAGGTTCATCAAGCTCGTTTACTGGGAAAAACGATTTCTGAGCCCTAGACGGGAATCGAAGGTTGCTGGTTCGATTCTTGTCTAGAACGCAGAAATCATTTTTCTAAGTAAACGAGCTTGACGAATGTCTTCTAGTTGTTCCAAAATGAGTGTTGTTGCTGAAAAGAGCCTATCTTTGTTTTTTTGTTTCATTCGCAGATGCTGAGGAAGATATTGTAGGTAAGTTATACTAAGTACTCCCTATGGCTGTCTGTACTTCAAAGTACAATGATTCTAAAACAAAAACAACAGTAAATAGAATCCATTCGTGTTGTAAAGTGGTCATGGTGAACGGTATTCTTTAATGAATCTTTTATGAAAGAATTCTTTTGAAAACTATCCGGGGTGAAGAACGAAAAACTTCAATTGGTGAAATGAGTCAATCGTGCGTCTCGTAATCTTGCGGTGCTTTTCAGTGAGCAGTCTAAGGCCGTCGTCATTGGCCCAAATTTCGCTGCTGTAAATGCTAATAGCATCAAATTTTTTACCACGTTGTTGCTTCCATCCTGACTTACTGGCCATGCTATACGACGATCTGGAATCCGCATAGGAAGTTCTTATAAAAATTTTGCCCAATGAGCGTTGTCCTTGTGGATGTTGGCACATCATCTGTAGAAGGGATACCGTGTTCTCCATTTTGTTTTTAATGTTTCGCGAAATATCATCTAAATTTAGTTCGAATTCCTTTACCTCACTCACATTGTTAGCTGTATTTGACCGAAGATCAAATTGTAGTCACTGGCTTTGATTTTTCTTTTTTTTTCCCCTAAGATATTCACTTATATTGACGGAAAATCTATGCAAACATGTTATACTTATGGTTTCCTTCCTTTCCCAATAAACACTTTCTATTGGTTGCGCATTGATGATTAGTGATTTACGAGGGCTGGTCGTAAGAGAAGACCTTGTCTTTCTTTACCTGTGACTTTATGATGACAATAAAATCTCTAATGAATAATTGTCTGGATATTGGATATCATGAGACATGTAAAAACTTGTCTAATTAGTAGTTAAAATTTTGCAGGAAAATTATACCATCAAAACTTTTCACCGTTAAATATCTCAAATTTTTTGTCATATCATATAACACTCTCAACTTATTTGACTATATGGTTTAATTTAACTAATTGTATATTCGAACAAATATAGTATTTTTTATCTTTGTATGGAGTGATGTAATCTTAATATTTTATTTTGAAGTAAAAAATTACAATGTCGTCAGTTCAGGTTGTTTGAATATTTTTATGTTACTCACTATAACTGAGTGTTCGTAATACAGTGATGAAAAACACAATAAAATATGAAGTTTGCCCAAAGGAAACCTGAAGTGCAAAACAACAGGCAAAAGTGTTTTCGTATGTTAAAACCATTTCATTTACTTCAGGAACGCTACCGAAATAGGGCAAATGCCACATTAGAGGCCCAGAAATTTCAAAATCTCCCAGAGGAATATAGTCGTCAACCCCACACCTTCAGCTCATCAGGAAACAATGATGACATCATCCAATTCCCTTCAAATTTCCGACTGTTCTTATAGGCTGGTGCTAGACCTTTTTTATGAAAATGAGTGTTGTTTCTAAAAAGAGCCTTTGTCTTCTTTTTTCTTTTTTACAGTTAATCCAGTTTATGATGAAACGTCGCATGGTAAGTTATACTAAGTACTGCCTATAGATGTCTGTACTACATGATATAATAATTTTCAAAGAAGAACAGCAGTCCATAGAATCAATTCGCATAGTAAAGCTGTCATGGTGAAAGGTATTCTTTAATGAAACTTTTATGAGACAATTCGTTTCAAATCTATCTTGGGTGAAGAACGAAAAATTTCAATTGGTGAAATGTGTTGATCATTAGTCTCGTAATCTTGTGGTGATTTTTAGTGGGCAATTAAAAGTTGTCGTCATCGGTCCAGGTTTCGTTTCTGTAAATGATAATATCATCAACTTTTTTAACCACATTGTCACTTTCATCCTGACATCCTATACGATGATTGCGTGTCCCCGTAGGACGTGGATGTAAGACTTTTGCCGGTGAGCGTTCTAGTTGTGAAGGCTCAACAGCTGGATGTTGGCACATCATCTCTAGAAGAGATACGGAGTTGTCCATACTGTTGTTGATGTTTCCCGAAGTATCTAAATTTGGTTGGAATTCGTTTAATTCACTCACATTATTAGATGTATTGGACTCAAGGTCAACTTGTAATCACTGGTTTTGTTTTTTCATTATTTTTTTATTAATATAATCACTTATATAGACGGAAAATCTATGCAAACACGTTTGTTTTCTTTCCCAATAAACACCTTCGATTATTTATGGATTGATGTTAGTGATTTACGAGGGATTGTAGTCAGAGAAATCGTTGTCTTTCCTTACATGTGACTTTATGATGGCTAATAAAATCGCTATAAAATAAATGTCTTGGTATTGGATATCATGAGACATGTGAAAACTTGTGTCATTAGTAGTTAAAATTTCACAGGAAATTTATTCCACTAGAACTTTTCACCGTTAAATATCTCAAATTTTTTGTCATATGATATAACACTCTCAGTTTATTTGAGTATATGGTTTAATTTAACTAATTCCATAATATCATAGAAATAATATTTTTTATATTTCTATAGAGTGACGTAGTCTTAAAATTTTATTTTTGAGGTAAAAATTAGAATATAGTCAGTTTATGTGGTGTGAATATTAATATGTTACTCACTGTAATTGAGTGTTCGTAATACAGTTATGAAACGCACGATAAAGTATGAAGTTTTCCCAAAGGAAACCTGAAGTGCAAAACAACTATCAAAAGTGTTTTCGTATCTTACAGCCATTTCATTTACTTGACAAACGCTCTCGCAATAAGGTGAATGCCACACTAGAGGCCCAGAAATTTCAAAATCTCATGGAGGAATAAGGTCGCCGACCCGCACTTTCTGCCCATAAGTAAAAAATGATTACATCATCCAATTCCTTTCAAATTTCCGACCGGGCTTATGAAATAGTGCTAGACTTTTTGTATGAAAATGAGTGTTGTTTCTAAAAAGAACCTCTGTCTTCTTTTTGTTGTCTTTTTGCAGTTGAACCAATTTATGATGAACTATCACGTGGTAAGTTATACCAAGTACTTCCTATACAGGGTGTCCCAAAAAAAGTGACACTATAGAAATTATCTCATTGTTCTTAAACCGCTCTTAAACGCGCGTGATTACACACCTGGGAATTTAATGAAATTGTATTTACATTTAAGCATTTTAAAACGTTTTTGCTTAGTTATTTTAAATTCCAGAAACAGAATTTTATGCACTTGTAGGTTTAGCATAGTGCTCAGTCATTCAAATTACATCTATAAGATAATCTCTATAGCGTCAATTTTTTTTTGGGACACCCTGTAGATGTCTGTACTACAAGGTATAATGATTTTCAAAAAAAAAAAACAACACTCTATAGAATCCATTCCCGCAGTAAAGTTGTCATGATGAACGGTATTCTTCAATGAAACTTTTATGACACAATACGTTTTAAAACTATTTTGGGTGAAGAACGAAAATTTTCAATTGGTGAAATGTGTCGATCGTGAGTCTCGTAATCTTGCGATGATTTTCAGTGAGCAATTTAAAGTTGTCGTCATCGGTTCCAGGTTTCGTTTCCGTAAATGCTAATACCATCAATTTTTTTACCACCTTGTCGCTCCCATCCTGACCTACTGGCCATCCGATATGATGATTCGGAATCCGCGTAGACAGTTCTTATAAACGTTTTGCCCTTTGGACGTTCCCGCTCTGAAGGAACAACAGCTGGATGTTAGCATACCATCTCTAGAAGAGATACCGTTTTGTACATGCTATTATTGATGTTTCCCGAAGTATCATATAAATTCAGTTAGAATTCCTTTTCTTCACTCACATAGTTAGATCAATTTGACTGAAGATCATGCTGTAGTCACTTGTTTTGATTTTGCATTATTTTCCCCTGAGATAATCACTTATACAGACGGAAAATCAGTGCAAACATGTTATAGTTATGGTTTCCTTCCTTTCCCAATAAACACTTTGGATTGATTACGGATTGATATTAGTGACTTGCGAGGGATTGTAGTAAGAGAAAACGTTGTCTTTCCTTACCTGTGGCTTTATGATGATAAATAAAATCTTTAATAAATAATCGTCCTGATATTGGATATCATGTGACATGTGAAAACTTGTGTAATTTGTAGTTAAAATTTCGCAGGAAAATTATACCACCAGAACTTGTCACCATTATACATCTCAAATTTTTTTTTCATATGATAAAACACTGTCACTATATTTAAGAAAATGGTTTAATTTAAGTAATGCTATAATATAATAAAAATAATATTTCTTATCTTTCTATGGAGTGATGTAATCTAAATAGTTTATTTTTGAAGTAAAAATTCAAACATAAACAGTTTAGGATGCTTGAATATTTATATGTTACTCACTGTAATTGAGTGTCCATAAGACTGTTGTGAAAAGCACAATAAAATACGAAGTTTGCCCAAAGGAAACCTGAAGTGCAAAACAAAAGGCAAAAGTGTTTTCTTTTGTTATAACGTTTTAATTTACTAGAAAAACGCTTTCAAAATAGGGCAAATGCTACATAAGAGGGCCAGAAACTTCAAAATCTAATAGAGGAATATTGTCGCCAACCCCATACATTCTACGCATAAGTAAAAAGTGATGACATCATACAATTCCTTTCAAATTTACTACTGGGCTTATGGGCTGGCGCTAGACCTTTCTTATGAAAACGAGTTGTTGTTTCTAAACAGAGCCTCTATCTTTATTTTGTTTTTCTACAGATGAACATATTTATGATGAACTATTGCATGGTAAGTTATACTAAGTACTGCCTATAGATGTCGGTACCACAAGGTATAATGATTTTCAAACAAGAACAACAGTCCATAGAATCCAATCGGGTAGTAAAAGAGCCTCCATCTTTATTTTGTTTTTTTACAGTTGAACATATTTATGATGAACCATCGCATGGTAAGTTATACTAAGTACTGCCTATGGATGTCTGTACTACAAGGAATAAAGTTTTTCAAACAAGAACAACAGTCCATAGAACCCATTCACGTAGTGAAGTTGTCATGGTGAACGGTATTCTTTAATGAAACTTTTATGAGACAATTCGTTTTAAAGCTATCTTGGGTGAAGAACAAAAAATTTCAATTCGTGAAATGCGTCAATCGTGAGTCTCGTAATCTTGTGTCAGTGAGCAATTTAAAGTCGTCATCGGCCCAGGTTTTGTTTCCGTAACTGCTAATACCATCAATTTTTTTAACCACGTTGTCGCTTCTATCCTGCCTTACTGGCCATCCTATACAATGATTCGGTGTCCCCGTAGGAAGTAGAGGTAAGACATTTCCTGGTGAGCGTTCTCATTGTGAAGGCACAACAACTAAATGTTGGCATACCATCTGTAGAAGAGATACCGTGTTGTTCATATTATTTGAGAGGTTAAGATACCCCGGTTCCGGTGTACGGGTACGGGTAACGCCATCTTGTTTTACATTTTTCGCTGATGTCAGCATATTTACCAGTAATATCTACCCGTTTTCCCGCGGTAAACCA
>JBAHVQ010170757.1:4275-18708 GCA_036872915.1 Nanipora kamurai
CAATTTATCTTTGCCAGAAATGAAAGGGCATAGTTAACTTTAATATCAAATGAAAATTTCTAAGTCGTACGTAAAAAAGCAGTAGTCAAAGATCCTAAACCTTACAAGAAATATATCGTGTATTTCACATGACGTGTGGGCTTTGCTCGTTTTATGCTGTCAGCCTAATCGACACTTGCAAAATACTGCTGCTGTACCAGATTCCAAGGGCCATTAAAACTTCCGTTTTAAAGGTCCAAGTCTAAAATCTCTTTTATGAAAACTAAGTTTAACTTGCTCTTTCCATTTCATTTTTTTTTCGTATGTTTTTTTCAGTTGTTTTCTTCGGTGTTCGTTTTTAATTTTTTCTATTTTAACTCTATTTCAAAAAGAAATAGAGGTCTGAACTAGTACTAAAACAGGCATTAAAAATTCATGAGGAATGTACAACAGAAATAGATGCCTCGTTAATATGCTTCAGTTCGGATACAGTATCACGCTGATATACAATGTTCTGAGCTAAAATAGCTCATCACTAAAATAGCTATTACACATGGTTATACAGATGCATTCGTATTAAGAAAGCTACAACATTTGTGTCCGAACCTTATGGGATTTCCTGCAGCTCGTCTTGAAAATCCTATGTTACGAACATTTGAAGGTAAAATTGGTAAATCAGCATGGCCGTTTAATACCCTGTACATAAGTACCGTGTAATTTCTTTCATTTTTTCTCGATTTAGATCTTCAGATGTATCATTATTATGTTAAGGTATTGTTTACCGATGTACACATTATTTACCTCGTTTTAACTTAAGGTGACTAAACGAAGTTTTGCCAGGTTTTTTTTTTTGTCTTTTTTTTGGTTTTTCTTTCTCCATATGCTTCCCTTGGGCATAAATTTGGATAGGTTATAGCCAACATCTCGAAATTTGACAGAGAAGTACACGATAATGGGAGTTCAAGCTGAAAGGGTAATATCAAGGACTTTCTCTGTTTCCATGGCAACAACAGAAAGCAGCTATGGAAATACAGTTTTCTTAATTTAGTGGAAAATCGAGACATTAACTTTTCTTCTTGAGTTGAACAAAGCTTACAATAAACACATTTTATCATAAGCAAATCTTATCTTTTACTAACAAGTTGATAACATTTGAACCAGACTGGAATCAAGAAAAATTCACGGCTATCGTTGTTTTGCCGAAAATTTTATCTGGGCCATCGTCACTACTTTCGCACATTCGTTTCGTGCATAATTATCATAAACAGAGCTTCTCGCACAGTTACTCAGAAGCCAGACTTTTGTGCCCCGACAATGCTGATTTTTGAAAATTAAGCAAAGATTCAGACCCTGTTTCACAAGTCCACCATCTTTGTTTAAACTTTTGAAACCCGCACCACACTCCCGGTCACTGATCAATGCTCGCATTTTGCTTCTAAATGCCGCTGACTTACCCGAACTGTATTGAGCTACCTTAAAGGGCGAAAAGATGCAAGAAAAATTATGGTCATTCTCGGCCATTTCTATCAGGCAGATTTTTCGGCGCGAGTTGCCTTAAATTTTTGTGATTTTCAGGAACTCGCGGATTCCTAAGGACCCATTACAGGAAAAGGGGGCAATGCGCGCCGAAAATTCAGCCTTGTGGAACTAAGGCTTTACATGCGTAAGACGCCAAGTGGTTCATTCATACAAGTGCGTACAAGTGGTTCATGCATACAAGAACTAGGTGCATCAGGTAATAGGGATAAATTAACTCCTTCGTGCCAGATTCAGTCACCAGTGACTGATAGAGGCTTTTGTATTTTACTCTGGCTGACGCCAGACGATTTTAGTGGTCAAAGGGGAAATCCATTGTCACCAAGGGGTTAATTAGCATATGAAACCCAGAAAAGCTGGTAGGGTAATTCTTGAGTGTATATTTAGGATGTTTCTGATGGCTGTTTGTTATGCTATAGGTGGTCCCGACAACTATAAAGATGCTTAAGTGGCACAACGAGCTCAAAACAAACCAATACTCTGTTACACAAAGGGTAAAAATTAATGAAACTTGAAGCTTTACTTACCATTTCGAATAACTTCAGTTAGTAAATTATGAATTTATTTGTACCTTGGGATGTAACCTATGTCACCTAGTTCATTTCATGGTGAGCGCCAGAAATAGTTATTTGATTGTTTGGGGTCTTTATATAGCCTTGATAGTCGATGACAATATGTAAACCAGCCTCAGAGCTGGCGCAACGACTGCAAGAATTTTTTGGATAGGAAAGATATTGCTAGAGATTTTGAAATTGTGACACAGCACCCTACTACCTTCTGGAAGTCTCGCCCCAGGATCGTTCGTTAAAAAATCTACGACTCGTACCCACAGTATATTTACATTGAATTAGCGTTGTAAAAACAGTAACAAAGTTTTCAAATAGTTTCTTGACTCTGGTGCTTTTGTTTCAGGCGCGGGAGGTAAATCACGGCTCAGGCAGTCATGGTGTTTCAGGTAAATACAGAAAAATAACCAGGGCCCTATTATTCTTCATACAACTATCCATACTTTGAACAACGGAACTTAAATTTTCCAGACATAGAACTATCTAGTGATCATCTCGCTATTCAGTGATTAAAATTTAACTTCAATACACGTATCAAGAATCTTGCAAAACGCATGATTTTGCCGCAACTTCCTGCGCAAATGTTCGTGGTTTTCGCGGTATTATAGGAATAATACTCCTATCAGAAATCCTGCGAGAACCACGGGCATTCGCGCAAGAAAATGTTCTAAAATGTTGTGGTTTTGCGGGATTCTTGATAGATGTATTGTTCAATGCTTGAATAACGTTAGGTACTTAGTAAAGTTTATTCGCAGGATAAGTTGTCCGAGCTTTGAACAACCTGGACCTGGGGTCGAGTGGTCAAAGCCCGGATTGATTATTTGGTGAATAATAATGGCTTGCAAACAGCACTGGCCTCGCCTTAAATAACCAAACTTAAATTTTATCCACTACACTGAAAAAACCGACCAATGTTCTTTCTGTGCTTTATTAAAATTGGGTTTAAACCTACCTTATTGTTACTAATTTTCTCGGGAAGTTAATTCCGCGAGAATAAAGGATGCAAATTTCGCGAGACTTAAATTTGGCGAGAAAATCATGTTAAATAGGACTAAATTTTGCGAAGATTTTTCAATAATAAACAAGTATATTTGGTTTGTTGTTGCCAGTTACAAAGAACCAGATAGAAATGGTGTGTTTGACGACTGCACCAAGGATGTATTCCAGGAACTCCAGCAAGAAGAAAACAGAGTATCTGATGAAGTGATTGTGGACACGGATTCTTAGGTGCAGAACGAGGACATTTAAAGCACACAATATATTCACGTGAACTGACGTTAAAGTTAAATGAAAGATTTTTACGCGGGTCTTTAATTTTGCGGGGATTTTTTTTGCAACACGCGAAAATCACGAAAACTAAGTCCCGCGAAAATAAGTGACAATAAGGTATATTAAGACTTCAGATATTACACGACAGACCTGTATAATTTACCGCAAATACTTTAGCAGCTGGTGGAATTATTGGTTGAGTAACGTGGGGTTTGTGCAATCCAGCTATAAACATTTACTAAATCGTACAAGCGTTAACTTCAGTTAACCTTTCGACTTTATGTTGGTGAGTACCCTTTGCCAGAATGACCATTTCAGAAGGTCAAAAACGATCCTCCCAGTAGAAGTGCTTAAAATAGTTCTCAGTGTCAAAACGACTCTTCAGATTTTACAATGCAAGCGGTTTTTGTTTATTTTTAGGAATTTTTTTTAAGTATGACTTATCCTCTATTTTGGTGCGAGTCTCAGAAGTTCATCGACCTTTTTGGCAGTTCTTGGTGAGACTTTGTGGTATTGTTGGAGGAATATTTGCCACCTCAGGTTAGACCCATGAATTACGTATTCGTATTTCGTATTCTGGTAGGATAAGAGTTCCATCATCTTACTCTGGTAAATGCCTGACGATTTTACTCGTCAATTGAGGGGAGACATCCTGCCGATATTAAAAGGTTTATAGCTATCGCAGACCCTTTTTCGTCAGCATCATTTTTCTATCATTCTACTCCGGCAAGGGGAGACATTCTGCTGGGAAACGGTTAAACCAAATTCATACTTCGTACGAGCTCCTTTTCAGTTGTAGCCGAAATGATGTTCTAGTCGCTGGCATGACACAACATATATTTTGGGTGAAGCGTGCAATTTTCGGCAATCTAACGTACAATTTTCCGAAATCTACCGTGCAATATTCAAGTGAATTAGATATCTTCCTGTGAAATTCGTGAAGAAATTAAGCGTCAAGTTTGATCACTGTGTGATATTTCCATTTTGGCAGGGATGTTGCATTCATTCGTTGGACTACTCGTGGACACAGTGCATTGCAATTTTATTACAACTAAGGTACGATAAATGTTTCACGATGTTTGTCATTAGTGATGAACAGTGTGCCATGATTTATTTTTTAATATATTTGTTATACACGCTAATTTTGGTCAGTTATTCTAAAACTCATTCATAATTCATAAGGAAAACACAAAGTAAATCAGAATCCAAACTACGTTTAGATATGTGATCTCAGTTAGCATAAAATTTTGACAGCTTTGAACACGATTTTCTCCTTAAATACGGGAAGAATCCATATCATACACTCGAAAGTCGTGTTTGATCTGATTTCCAAACAACTCGATTTTCAACAAACTTCTTGGTGTGTGGACGTCAGGTCTCAAATTCATTTATGATTCATGAGGGAAACACAAAGGAAATCACCACCGAGACGGCATTTGGATATCCTAAGAAGAAATTACATAAATTAAGCGAATTTCACCTCGATTTTCCCTTCAAATACTGATTCTTTTGAGATGCAATATCTTACACTCGAAAGTCTTTTTTCAAGTCACTTCTCGGTATTCGGATATTTTGATGGAAACCCTTCTTCTCGTGTAGGATATATCACGTAACTTATTAACTAATACTTGTGCTTTCACTATGTGGCTAGTTCCAAAGCCGATCTTGAACAATCCACCGTTACGTGTAGATCATTTTGGTCCCTATATTTTCATCCTAAGATTTACACCCTAAGATTTACATGAAGGCTAACCTTAGGGTTAACTCCTTGGTGCCACCAGTGCCTCAGTCACCAGTGACTTATGGAGACTTTAGTATTTTACTGTGGCTGACACTAGACCGTTTTAAAATTGGCTAACGCCAGACGATTTTATTCGTCATAGGGAAAACCACTGTCACCAAAGGTTAAAAGAAACAATCTCACTTAAATTTTACCTCCCATGCCCTAAAGCTCAATTTCCATTTGCCGTTTTTATCGCGCAATCGACTTTTTGCGATCCCTTTCTTTTGTCTTGTGAGCTGTCAACTGGATCCGTTTCAGCCGATAGCTGCTCACTGCTCACAATTCAAAAGAAAGCGATCGCAAAAAGTCGATCGCGCGATAAAAATAAATGGAAATTGAGCTTAATGAATATTTTCATGTGCTCGAGGAGTAATTACCCATAGCTTTATGTAGGGCTGTCCAACTCCCATTTTATATATTTTCGAGTATTCGGTTCCATTTTTTCCGAACATTTGGCGAATGGGGCGTGAGTGAGAATAAGAGAGGTGTCGGGGTTAGGGAATGGCAAATAAAACCAACTGGGGATTTATCTTGGTTTTGGCTTTTGTTAATGTAAAATTTCTTATTGTACAAGCCAATCAGCGTTTTAAATCTCATCTAAGATCGCCTATTCAGATTCTTTGCAATCTATGTCAGGTCCGGTATTCGACTAGTCATTTTGTTCGAATTTCGAATATTTCCATTATTTACTCTGATCTGTCGGTAGCGAATATTGGGTTTCTGCAACAGTACACCAAAAACGGAGGTGTTTAACCGAATACCTAATAATAATGGAAATTCGGTGAACATTCCTAGTTTGACAATCGCCGCTATATTTGTTATAAGGCCGTGTGCATAGTACAGTACAATAGATAAAATCTTTGAAAAATTGTCCTATTCTGTATTGATACCATGGTAACAATTGCATTGGTATGGTTATTGGTAGAACTTTTTTTAAATAAACTACACTTGCGAGGCAGTTTTTAACTTTTATAATTAAAAGCAAAATTCAATTTCTTTGGAAATGTTTTGCTCGCGTGAACAGATTATAAATGTTTACTTGTAATTTGACTGTTGTTATAACTTTGTTCTTCATTTATTAATTTTTATTTGGCTAGTCATTTTTGTTTGTAATTTATGCTCATGTATGATGATGCTTGTTCTCTTCTAACTTGCTTAGGCTAAGTCTAGCACTTCGGTGTGTAATGACCTCTAGTCCAAACTGTCAAAAGATTAAGTCGTTACCTTCTTATTTTCCGTTACTTTCGATAATTTTAGATGACTGGTACGGAATCTACGCGAAACAGTCAAGTTCCTATCTTAACTGAACATTTGAACGGCAATAGTGGAGTTAGTGTTTCATCGGCTCTTCATCCACCTATCTCGTAACGCTGTTGCACAGATGTATGTTACATAGCTGATGGTTTTTGTGAATATTATACATTTAAAAAAAAACTCAGTTATTATTGACTGATAGTGGTAAAATTTTAAGGTAATTCAAAGCAGAAAAAAGGTTATTCAGTAAAGAACTTCTTGGCCCATCAGTCAGCTTGATAAATTCTTCAATCCGTAGAGTGCCAATCAAATACGACCTCTATACTAATGCGAAAATGTGGAAAAGTCACGATCGAAAGCAATGGCCGGTGTTTTGATTAGGTTTTCTTTGGTGTGTGGTTTTCAATAGTCGCGTACTTCCTGCTAAATTTTTTCTTGTACATTATTAAAAGGTTACTTTCGATTCCTATCCAATTTAGAATTTAGACCTGTGTATTTTCCAAATAGATAATCGAAAGAGTTGGAAAACTGTCGGAACTTAAGAATGGAGAAACTGACGTTTCGAGCGAAGACCCAAACGTCCATCGGACTGAAACCTCTGTCACTCCGACGAAGGGCCTTCGCACGAAACGTCAGTTTCTCCATTACGTTCCGGCAGTTTCCTAACTCTTTTGGTTATCTACGTTGTATGCTGCCGACGCGGCACTCTACTATATATCATTGTTTTCCAAATAGCCCAACTAAATATGCTCACCCTGCGGGCTCGCTCAATTTTAGACTCTTGGAAAAACACACTCGAGCAAACTATTTGCAAATCAAACTCCAATCAGTATGAGGTTGAAAGGTTGGTACTGTGGAATTTATGTGGAAAAATACTGATACTTTCTCTTCACTTATTCCATCTAATTTGGTGACTAATGAGGATGTTGTTCATTACCAATTCCCAATTCCCCACTGAGCGCAAGCCCCGAGAAAAGACTCTGGATGAGAGATGATTATGGAACTATTTTTGTAATATCAAGCCAAGATTCCTTACAAAATTGTTTAACTTCCCTTTTATCAGTGGTAGTCATCATCATGTAAATAATTTAATGGTCACAGTTCATCTGCTTTAAAAGTTACTGTAACTTACAGAGTTATGGTTGCTTTTCTAGTTACAGAGGCTGTAAAGCAATTTACCCTGTCCAAGAAGACCAAAAAAGCCTGCTACTAATTGGGTTAATCTAAGTTACATAACCTTGTAATTCAGCTAGAGTAGTTCTCACAACCATGGATTAAACTGAAGAGTTATTTTACCTAATGAAAAGATACGTGTCATTGGCAACACGCTTTCGGTAGACCTTAAGTGGAAAGTATTGCCCAATACAGCTTAAAATCCCGAAAATCGGTTTATCGTCTTAACATAATTGCATATTTTCATTTCTTTATGTACAAGCCAATTTCAGTTCAGAAATTTTACAAGGCTGCAACATAATTTCGAATCTAACCATGCCAACGAGAAGCCTGAAATTCCGTGATTATTTACATGTATAAGAATATCAACACTGTCCTATGTAACTGCCGGGAATCGAAAATGGACTCACTTCAGTATGCATGGCAGCGAATCTTTTAACGACCCCCAAACGTTGTGAAATTAACTTGAACCACACAGCAACAGTTTGATGTTTGTTAATCGTATCGCGTGATATCAGTCCAGTATTGTTCCAAGAAATCCCCAAGGTGCTCACAAGCGTCTTCCAATCGAGCTTCGTCTAGAACAACATCCATCATATCCTAGAAATTTAGTAACACAATTCTGGTTGTAAACAGTTAGGTGATTAAGGTCAAGGTAAATTGTTTAGCCTTCTTTATTTCCATGTTTAACTCATTAAGGTTCAAGGAAATCGAAAAACGATTCAAAAAGTTTTGCTAAAGTTCATGTCGCGCGCAACGAACCGCGACATATTACGCGCGCAAAAAAACACTTTTCTGACTCAATTTTTATGCAGATTTCAAAAAACTTAGTTTCGAACAGGAAGTAGGTTACAGTTACAAAAGTTTTCATAGTACACTCATACCGTATATTTGAGAGGTGGAACCTAATAGAGTTAAGGAATAGTATTGTATTTGTTTTGATACCCAGCTATTAGTGTTATTTGGCGACGAAGAATAAAAAATAGATGTTATGCATAGTTTTGGATCCGCGTTAAAAAACAGTTTCCCTCGGTTGAACAAATATAAATATTTTGGGAAATGTTTTTTCTTATGAACCCCCAGCTGTTAAATAACATTTATAATATTTTCCTGGAAGATAATGATCATAATCCTCCTGTTCATGAAATTTTCAAGACCTGTCAAAAATATAAGTTCAGTACAGCCGTACCGTGTCCGTCTGAATTAGTTTGTTGGCTGCAAATATCTGGGTACTCGAATTCTTTGATGCCTTTTGACCACGAAGTTTCATGAGCTTTTCTATTACCTAAATGTGGTAAATAAGAGGGGAAGATCTGATCGAGAAAGCTTTTTCATGTGAGTGAGAAGAAATACGAAAAGCAAGATAAAGGATGAAAGTGGCAAGAAACGGAATGGATGGAAAAAGATCGATTGGCTGCATAAGAAGAAAGAGTGAAAATTGGACAGAGATGTGTGCGAGAAAGAAGCAATCTGTGCGAGATTGCAGCTGATATAAGCAGTTCATCAGGAAGCGCTAAGGTGAAAAGAAACACACACAAGTGAAATAGCAACACCAAACTATCCCAAATTAGGATAGTTATTATGGTGACTTTCGTATTGACAAAACGTAGTAGAATCTTAAAGATGGGGGAGAGCCTAGTTGAAAAGTGAATGTGGTAAACATTTTATGAGCGTAAAAATTGTTTTTAGAGTTCGGATTTTCTAGGTTTTGTGGTTCACCTCATCAGATCGGGCAAAAATGGACAAAAAAAAACAAATTAGTGTTACTATAACTTGATTTACCGTATAATTGTTCTGGCAAAAAGTGTTATAGTTCCTATGACATGAAAATTAAGTTTGCCTTTAAGATTGTCTGTTTGAAAGAGTTCTAGAAATCATAACGCAAAGTCTTTTAAACTTTTTCCATATCTCACTTCGTTCTTGATATACTAAGATTTATTTGATATCGAAATAACTATCTGCATACGTCACGATGTGTAATGAGTTATCAAAAAAACACATATCTTTGAAATTATTCTTTGAAATCACAAACAACATTTTGTTATGTGGCAAATACACCCAGATTCACAGTTCCGTGTTTGACATTGATCAATAACTTTAACAATGTCGCTGTGATATTGTTAAAGATATCTATCATACAGTGTGACGTATTCAGGGTGTGATTTACATATCAAATAAATCTTAACATCTCAAGAACGAAGCGAGCTACAGAGAAAGTGTAGAAGACTGCGCAATAATTTCAAGAGTTCTTTCAAATAGACTTTTTTCATGTCATGTTTTTTTTTGTCATTGACATATTAAATCTCCTGCTCTAAGAAAAAGGTCAGAACCTCTACTTTTCACATCTAGGGGCCCGCGCACCTCTTCTTCACTCATAAGGTTTGACATGTTCTCAGACAAAGATAGAGAAAGAAATAGACCTACCTTTGGTATTATTTTGATATAAACAACGATAGGAGTCAACGCACTTTCGCTGATTTGTGATGGATAATTAATTTGTTTGCAGTCCAGAATAACTAAGTGTTTCTTTTCATTTAGTAGGCTGAAAATAATATCCAACTCCTCCTTTACTTCATCTAAATATAATGAACAGATAGTGAAAAATTAGGTGGTTCATCGGCCCGTTAGCTTGGCCAAACACACTTGTATAACAACATTTTGTGAGCGGGCAAAATCTAATGCATTTTCTTTTTCTTTGTTTTGAAAACCCCACTGTAGTCCATGCTCTCCAGCTTTTCATCTTTCTGGGTTATTTTTGGCTAGCTGCAAACGCCTTATTGTACCACCTGCTTATATTCTTGGCATAAGCACAAAAGCGGATCAAGAGTGGCTGAGGAGATTCGAGCCCATTGCTTTTCATGTAATAGTTCAAACATGAATTTGAGTGTTTAACAAGCGTTTCAAACACGAGAAAACATGATGAAAACACGAGGCCGAAGGCCGAATGTTTGTATTGTTTTCGAGGGTTCCGAGTGTCTGGTGAAACGCGATAAATGGGTTTTTGAACTAGCTTCTCAAACTAGTATAATTCGCATTGCTATGTGTGTACCTGTACTACGTTAACGTGAAGCAATATTTGAATATGTAGCTTAAGGAATGTGATCCAGATCACAAGGAGTTTTCCTGCAGGTTTTCATTGGGTATCAAAATCTATTCATGCGATGTAGTATACTGTCATGGATTGCCTTATCTAGGTCGTGAATTTTTTTTATGAGTTAAAGAGTGACAGATCAAGCTTATTAAACGTTTTGTGCTTCTGTTACGAGTGGGAACCAGTTCAAGCTCCTGAGCTCTTTATACATTGTCCGTTCTCCATGCATAGGAAACACGCAGTGTTATGCTTGAACGACTTCATACGAAAAGACATTTTTTAGCAATGGCAAAAGCTTCTACCTATAAAATATCTAGATTCGCCTAAATACATAAATTCATCCTATAACTAATTATCCCTAGCAACCAGTTATCTGACAAAGGTTTAGTTGTACGTCCGATTCCCTTTACATTTTCTACTTTTGTGCTTTTCAATATTCCAGATGGAATCTTCTTGAACGCAGAATTTCCAACATACAGCATCAGACATTATCATTATCTCATTAAAGATATCATTAAAAATTAAAAGTAGCGTTACTGATCTTCATATCTTACCATTTTTAAGATTACTTTGCGTTTTCGGAGGACTGGATGTGCGCAAAGACGTCACCGATAAAGTGTTGCTGAATTTTTCGGCGGGAAACGATCCCACTAAAGGTTTCCTCTTCGCCAAACTGATATCTGATTCGCAACGATGAATAATTAACCTGTCAAGTAATCGTATTATGCTTCCTTTTTATGATGCACGAAAGAAAGTTTAAGTACACCATCTAGATCAAATACCATTTTTAACTCTCATTCAGCGGAATTAAGTTACTGAATCCAATCTGCATGTTTTGTGTAATAGCTCTACCGATATTCTCGTCCCCAAAGCCTCGTTCTTGCTGGTGCGCAATAAAAGGCTATAGGATAATCCGTACCGGAACCCACTATGTTTTGATGGGTTCCAATTTCAATGTGCTTTCGTTGAAATCGACAACGTCTGTTCAGTTACATCACTTAATAAGGTAGTGGTTGGCTGTTACAAAGTAGTGTACAGGTAAGGTAGTGGTTGGCGATTATGTGTGATTTTGTGTTGTCTGCAAATGTTGTTTTCCTCTTAATATCGACAAAGCGTGCCTGACTTCCGCTAATTAACGCGACTGAACTAATAACCAATCCGAGTTCCTATATTTATGGATTCCTCCAGAGCCTTTTATCACGCGCCAACAAGAAAGAGGCTCTGGGGGTGAGAATGCTCTACCGCCTGAGCTTCACCCTAGTCCACGCTCCTTTGCTCTGCAATAGTCCGATATGCTCATCAGTAGTGCACCTTAGCAAGGGCTTGAGAGGTTCAAGAACCCCATAGCTACAGGATGTGAAATGGGGAAATTGGCACATTTTACCTAATTGAAATTCACTTTCAAACTGTTTGATGCAGCAGATTTTAAAGCAGATATATATAATAAACATATGGGTCATTGTGGCCGTAAAGGTAAAGCACAGTTCATAGATCAAATTCGTTTTGCAACTTGTGTTCCAAGTCGGTTCATCGGATTCCCATATTATATTGCATTGTATTTAAATTTATTTAGGCGCGGTAACCACATCAACTTATGTACTGGTTACTGTATGTACTGTAACAACATGGCGGTTTTTGATGTACAAATAATTTGATAAATAATGGGATAAAGAGAATTTTTTTTTCGTAACCCCTGATCGCGAAGTCCTTCTCTTGATAACGCCAGAACCCTGGAAAAGGAATATTAGCCACTTCAGAATTTCTTCAAAGTTCCCAGTGTAATATACCCCAAAACACAAGAAGACCATTTCACGATACCATTCAACACCCTGATTAAAATCCTGTATGGGTTCAACGCTGCTTCTCTGCTATGCTGCCTTGATTTACTGACTTACCTTCCTTCAAAGCGCCCTTTGAGATAATGGTATAGGGCTTTGTGCATCATATCAGTGACCTTTGAAAAAATAAAGTTAATACATGGTTAGGCAATTCAAACCAGATCTTTTGTTGAAAATCACTGATGTTCGGTCACTTTATATTTCATACAAATGTCTGATCCTTTTCTGAGACGTTTAACTTTCTACTTTTCTTTCTTACTTAGGCTACTAGGTGGCAAAGTAAGGGGTGTTGGTGGCACAGTGGTAGTACACGTCTGTGACCAGGGCTCAGATCCGGTTCCATGCAGTTTTCTGAGTAAAGTTACCTTGGTCACATGTAAGAAGAGTATTGTCCAGTTTGACCCTGCTAAATGTCGCAGGTTTTCTCCGGGTACTCCACGTATCTTCTGTAGTAACACTGGACCCATGAGCGATGACCTTTACTGGACCTCTAGGGAGGACAGCGTAGTTTAGCTGATAGGGTTATCCAATATAAATCGCTGCACTCTCTATAAACTGGAAGGCTGATTCCAGTCAACGAGCTAATCAAAAAATGAAGCCAAAAATGGCCGAAATAGAGGCTGTTTCGTTGTTTCCCCTAGGCCCCACGCGGATTTAGTCGTTAGTGTTTAGTCCTCTCAAAACAGTTTACACGGGGGTTTTCCATGTGTTACTAAACGACATGACGGTTTTAGTTTGTAACCCCCGGGCAGAAAAATTTGGTCATCAAAATTCGCCCAGAGCCTGTCGCTGAAATGCTGGAGCACATCATAATCGCTGAGTCCTGGCGTAAAATAATCAAAATGGCATGGCTTGAGGAGATTCTGATAAACGCTTAGAGGATGTATCTCGGCCTGAATAAGATTTGCGAGGTCCCTGCTCTCGTTGAGTTCGATTAATCTTGGACTCACCATTGCCCAAGACTGGCTGGTTTCTCTTGTCTATGATTCTCTTCGATGTTTAAATTATTTAAAATAGCAGCAACTAATGCTACACATAACTCTGTAATTGAAACATCTAAAAATTTAGCTTATTAAATTTGACGTTTCCTGTGATTTTGCCAATAAATTACGCTGAAAAATATGTAGGACGACCGTGAGGTATTTTGTTGCTACCGATTAACACAGTGTGTCTCACCACTCATGGCTTGGTCGCCGCTTGCCTTCTCGCTGAGCTCTAGAGACCCAGCAACGTGATAGTGTGTCTCTTCGTTAAAGATGACATACGACAAAGACCTGCCGCATGGAAAACGATTCTCTTCTAATGCTACGCAACCGCGGAGAATATATTGTACTCAGATTGTATAATCCTTCACGCTCAGGCTATCCTTACTAAGGTTACCATTCTTTCATACTAAGGTTCTTCTTGTTGCTAAGATATATACTTTCACATGAATATATAAGTTTTTTGTAAATTCATCTAACTGAGGTTATCCATCTCTCAAAGCTTATCGATCTTATCGTCTTTATCGTTCTTACTTTCTTTTATAACTGGAATTATGCTTCTTCTAAAGGTAGTCTTTTTTAACTCGTTCCTGACCGTGTGGGTCCTCACCGACTGATGAAAACTTCAGTATTTTACTCTGGCTAACTCCAGACGGTTTTACTCGTTAAGGGGGAAGTCCTTGGACAGGAAAGGGTTAAGGTTGTCCAGCTAAATAAAAACCTTGTCTGCACGAACAAAATGGTGTTTGCCATAGTTATTTGGATGTTGCAGCTGCCATTTGAGTTTAAATCAGTTTTTAAAAAAAGTTGAAAACTGCCTTATGATTAAGAAATAGTTGAATAATGTGAATAGTTGAATAGTACATATATATTAATATATATATATTATACGCTCTATGGCTTTTAAGTCATATTGAGCACTCTACAGGATGAGCCATTGCCGCTTTGCATTGTGCGCACG
>JBAHVQ010170777.1:0-18698 GCA_036872915.1 Nanipora kamurai
ACACCACCGTGACACGGATCACCCAGTCTCCTTTGATGATTTTAAAATCCTTTCTTCTTGTCCTTTCGAGTTCGAACGCCTCTTACGAGAAAGTCTACTCATTCGCAATCTTAAACCCTCTTTAAATGCCAATATTGGCTCAGTGCCACTTTTCCTTTTATAATTTCTTCTTTCACTCTTTCATGTAGTTAATATTACCCATACCTGTAACTTTTATTTTTAGTTCGTCCTATGATAGGTTAATGCATAAATATTATTACAACTCTGTAACTATATACTTATGCTTTAGGCAGTTATGCTAATTGCTCTCTGAAGATGTTGTGATGATAACAACGAAACGTTAGCACTTATTAAATATTATGATTTTACTTCTGTGTCCGACTCGATGGCTTTCATAAAGATATTTTACTGCACTTTGATATTCTTCTTGAGCTAGTGAATTGTAATTATCATTGCTGTTAACAGGTCTAAATTCCAAATACTGGTATTCCTATTATATATTGTATGTGGCCAACATGTAGTCTTCATGAGTTGGATCAAATTGAACCTGGAGACGCTTGAAATCCTTGCATAATAACATGTAATATATACGAATAACTCCATTGCATCTGACTGCCTAGACATATTATTGCTCTGTGACATATCAGGCTGGGTATGGGTCTATTGTACCTGTTAAGCCAGTCTAAAGATTTCCAACCATGAATAAATGCCTAAGTGAGGTAGATAACCATATTATGTGTGTGGTTTTGTTCTCTGAGGGCCAGTTTTATCCGATAAGACCACTCGTCAACCCCAGTCCTGCCTAATGACAAGAGAATCCTTTCAACTACGTTCCACCTGACTTCAAATTGGATAATAAAAGGTTACATGTAGGTAACCATTTAACACCCAGGGCTCATCCCAGTGATGAATACCACAGTGCAGCTTTGCCTCTTAATGGGTTAAATAAAATTTTACCAAGGTTCATATAAACTTTAGATGGGTGTCAATATGGTTATGTTTCATGTTTTAACACTCAGGAAAAAAGTCTCCATTTTCCTGACAGACATCTCACTGATAATGATGTAAAAATTAGATGCTGTGTGGGCAGTATAAAACAGCACAAAAAGTTGAAAGATTGGTAGACTGCTGAATTTTTGATAAAGAATTCTAATGTTTCGTGCTATAGCCCTTCGTCAGACCATTAAATTAAAGAAATTCAGATCTGGCTGACAGAAACAAAAAAAAAGAAGGTTGCAAGTTGTCTGTCAAGAAATGGATTTTTTTGTTAAAAAAAAACAAACATGAAAAATCATGAGAAATTCTTCTGTTACTATTTCTTTTGAAGAAAATTTGCATGGTTGTAAACGTTTCGAAGCCGAACCACACTGTAAAAGTAAAGTGTAAAAGACTGCACAGGGGCCGGAAACTGACGTGCAAAATTGTCCTCGATGTCGGCCATGTGTCGCTTCACTTTTATCCTAACCAATAGGCTGGAGTTTTCTCTCCAGTCTTACAGATGAAGAAGTCACTTGGTTGGGGTAGTGTTTCTGTCTGGAAGAGGTTTATTAATATTGGGTACAAAGTTGAACATTTATATATGCTAGAAACCACTTTTTAACCATTTGTTCATTACAACCCATCTATTGTATATTAGATATATTACTACTGTACCATAATGGCATGTTTGCATCATGGAGCAGTCACTCCCATGGCACTTTCTTTACCTATACTACAGTCCCTGGACCAGGTGTGCTTTGAAAATCCTGCATTCACCCGTTGGGTGACGGAGAATAAAATCTTGTTTTGCTTAGTCATTCTTATTAACTCTAAGTAGTATAACTATAATGATATTAATGGCAATTGACCAATAACTAAGGATTACATGTACAAATTGCACTGTTTTTTGTTCAAAAATGAAAAACTAACACAAAATAATAAAACCACAAATTATACTTAAGTAATGACAAATATATAGTCTAATGCTTTCATTATTCAACAATATTCTTAATACTGAGCAACAGCATTAGCCTAAACGTTACACATCTTGTGAAAATTAAGCCATTAATTTGTCAAGCCAAATTAATCGGCAATAAGTCAATTTAGTGTAGCTGTATACTAGTTTTGCGCATGACGTCACTACAGATGGGGAAAGAAGGATTTGTTCCCCACCGATTTTACGCGACCTTAAGGCCAATTTACAGGGTTTTTGTGTGATTAAATATTTGGGAATTTGATGAAAATCCATTTTTGGGGGAAAACCCACATTTGGGGGAAAACCCACTTTTGGGGGAAAACCCACTTTTGGGGGAATTCCATTAGTTTTGAAGATCTTTGAGGAAACCCACTTTGGGGGAAATTCCAGTAGTTAATAACGTAAAGTGATAGCACATGGTGTTTTTATAAAAATAAATTTATTCACTAACAACTTCTTCGCCCTCTTTAGCCTCTTTTTGTGGTTTTGTTTTATGACCATATACGTGCTTTGCTGTAGTTACACCACCTGATAGAAATCCCAAAAATGGAATATATGAATTGATTTTCTCAACTATTGAGTGCACATCTCTTTTCAGAAGTTCATCGCTTTTCAATTAATTTGTTAATTCCTCAGGTGGCTCAATAGCGTCGAGGCCACCTAATGTTTTGGCAAACTTACTAATAAGTAAATCAGTTAGGAACTCATTACCCTTTTGCATCCTCTTACGTTCATATTCAGTGTATAGTTTATCAATAGCCTCACGACTAGCCTTTTTGACGTAAGCCACAGTTTTGTCCAAGTCACCATCTTCAGCTAATTTTAGTAGTTCATTTATCTTTTTCTTTAAGTCGCGTTCATTATTTTGCGGTTCTGGATTTACATCACCAAAGGAGCTGTTATTATAAAGTACATCATCAATATTATCGTTAACAATTTTCTGCGGGAGAAATTTCTTCAATAACGCCCTCAATATTTTCAGGTTTTATATTTTTGCGTCCAGGCATTCGATATATAATAACGCATATTGTATTTTTGCGGAGTGTCGATTTTATAGTTTTATGGGTAGAGTAAATTAACTTCGAGTGTGGCGTATTTACTACTTTTTAGTTTAATATCTAACCTAAATATCTATGGAAAATGACGTTCATATCATCTTCATCTGGATTTTAAAAAGTAACAACTCTCGCTACATTATCTGAATAAGGTTTAGTTATACTGTTTAATTATTGGGTGATAACTATTGTGGATAGTTCATAATGTCTAACTGAAAAAGCCAATTTAACTAACTCACTTGTTCTATTTTTAACATCCTGACTACTTGCACAGTAATCCAATATAATTAGACTGTTAGTGCCCTTGAAAATTTTCTGTACAAGGTGTAATATTATATCGACTTTGTCCTGTTCACACTCTATCGCAAATAAATCAAAATCATTAATATATTTCCACTGTTGATATGTTTTATTCCATGAAAATTTTGGGCAAATTAAAATAATATAGTCAAAATGTTTATTGTATTCTTTTTCCAACATATTTAACAAATAAAAGGTTTTACTACAGTTAGTCATTCCGCATATGATCATGTTGAAAGGTGATTCCATCTATGTATTACAATATATTAGCGCTGGGTGCTTACTAGATCTTTGTTTACGAATACTGGATTTCACATATATTTCTGTTTACGAAGTTAGCGACGCCGTTACCTACTACAAAGATATTGCAGTATCGTCTCCTGTGTGGGTAGTCTTTTTGATCTTCAGTATTACCGCCTAGGGAGTCTACAACTTTTTCACCATGACCGGACTTGTGATCGATCTTCGTGAGCTCTTAGATCGATTGCAAGATTGAACTAATCTTTATAGAACATTTGGGGTGTCATTAATTGGTTCTTTTCGTCTTTTGAACCGAATAGTCTTTTAGCTTCTTCATAAAATGAGTTTTTGGAATTCCACACGAGTATACGCGATTTGGAAATCCTTCGATGGTTACGTCTACTTGGGTGACGTTTGGGTATATGAATTCTTCGCTGTCTGTCCTCTGTGTTTTTGTAAACAAAAGAACGATAGCCTGCATAGACCTGATGGGAATATTTATGTTTTCGTTTATTAAAGTGGATGACGCAGGCTAAATATATTTCTTTCAAGTCGGTGATGTATTCGTAAGATAGATAGCGACCAGAGGTGTATAGGGATGATATACTGTCGGCGAGATCGACGTTTTCGATTGTTTCATACTCCAGATTAAGATCTTTTAAAGTGTAATCCCCGAGTGATTCGCCAGATTCTGCGACCATAATTTCACTTGCTTCAGGCAACGTAAGTTCGTATCTAAAATTGTTTCTCCACTCTGTAGACGTCGTCCTTTTTATCAACACTTGACAACTCCTCTTCGTAGAATTTCCCAATAATTGGTTCACTTTCTAGATTCTCTATTTGATAAACGGTCGGGTTATCACAAATGACATTACTTATTCTGAACAATTCTTCAGTGAAGGCCCCACGAAGGCCTATGGTGCGCTACAAAGGAGACTCTGGAGCTGTCATGACATCAGCACACAAACCAAAGTGAAGGTTTACTCAGTTACAGTCATCCCATGCCTGCTCTATTCCATCGAGTGCACCACTCTTTACCGCAGTCCAACCAATAAATGTGATATCATCAGCATGAAGTACATAAACAATTTATTTTCAGGGACTATTGTGTTGAATGAGTTTAAAAAAGCTTCATCATTTTACAAGGTAGATAGAGGTAACAGTAGCAAACCCACTTATGATAGCACCACTAGAATGATATCTGAGCTGTATGACCAAGCGTTATCTCAAGATGATTCCTGGCAAACAATTAATAATTATAAACCCACACTCTGTACTACAGTTAATAGATTAAATAATAGGTATTTAATTTTTTCATGGAAACGCACGGTTTATATCAGAAATCGACTTAAGACCATATGGTTCACCAAATATAGTGAATATCTTCATAGTGTATAGATTAAAAGCTGATGACGATAACAAAATTTTGGTTAAGGAATTGTTTATTCAGACATGGTGATAAGTTCGTCGGGTTTCTACAAAACGGGGATCTTGTTATTTCAAGCGCTACTAACGCAATAAGACAAATAGGTATTAGCCAAGACGTTATAGCGCCATATAAAACCAAAACCAACGCTGGCTTACTTTGGGTGTAGTTTATCTATACATTGGGATGTCAATAGCTCACCTTTGACTAATAAAAGCTCTGTGTACTGTAATGGGAAAAAACTAGCGAATTTCACCACAAGAATTTCACGAGTAAGAGACAAGATGACAATTGGTGATCTAAACGCTCTTGGATCTTCGCCGCTTAAAGGTGATATTGCATTATTTCTAGTGCATGAATGGTATATCATGGATGAGACCAATATTTTAAGGCACCATCAAACTTTTTGTGAAAGATGGTATAATATTGATCACAATCCAATTGAATATCCGTAATATTATAGAAATGAGAAAGTCTATTCATTTTAATCATGTAAGCAAAAAATTACCTGATGAAGAGAAGGAAAAACTGAGTAAATGGTATTTATACTACCATAGGCTTTACACCTGCCACAAATGGAAGTTTAAAAGGGTGAAAAAAATAAAGTTGGGTTTAAATATGACAAGTATAGGACTGACAGCAACTGGGACTATAGTTGATGGTGTCACATTGAATGCTATTATTTTAGGTTGTATTAGCGGTCCTGGTATTCTAATTCAGGGTTATGTTTCTAATAGTAACATCTCAAGTAAGATAAATATGTGCAGATTTTCTTACACATCGTTTCAAAAAATTCTAACACAGTTAAAGTCATATTTAGGGGGTATGCCTTATGACGAAGTTATTCTTCTCAGTGATTTGAAAGTAATAGATGATATTGTTATTGATCTGTGCCCTCCTATAAATGGTGACTCTAAAAATATGATAGAGCATATAGTAATATATATCATCCCTGGAGAGGACATAAAGTTAAACGATTTAGATAATTTAGGAAGAAAATGAAGAGAAGGAAGAAGCAGATTTTGGCGGTGAATCAGACGAGAATGATTTACTGGGTGGTCTAGATTAGTTATCAAATCGGGGTAAAAGGTCGTTGATCCATTAGAGAAGATTTTTGGGAAACGCTTAAATGAGGCTAGAGATATAGGATCGTTTATAGATAATCTCTTACTCTCAGAGAAATAGAGAGGGTACACAAACCCAAGATTCATAAAATATCTGATGGAAAAACAAGAGTGCACTATTAGAAAGATAATAAGTGTATCCCAGTCAGAACCAGACTACGAGATATCATATTATGGTGAACCTTTAGTTATCGATGATGGTTATAGAGTCCGTCCATATAGAACCTATAAGACGACTAATGGAGCACTGCACAAATGACATGCGATACCACTACGATAATTGGAACGACTAGAGGACGTTCGTCAAGCTCGTTTACTCGGAAAAACGATCGCTGAGCCCTAGACGGGAATCGAACCCGCAACCTTCTGATGACCGGTGAGACGCTCTAACCATTGAGCCACTACGACACAGATGGTGAGCTGGGCTGAAGGTTTATCATATTTACTGCCTAAGCGGAAGTCACGATATGATAATAATGATCGAATACCTAAACACTGAACAGAACGTCTGCTCATGTGGGAGCTTGGTAAATATCAGAACGACTAGAGGACGTTCGTCAAGCTCGTCAAGCTGGTCTAGTAGTTTTGATATTTACTAAGCTCCCACATGAGCAGACTTTGTGTTTAGTGTTTAAGTACTACGATAATTGGAAGAAACTAGAGCTAAACAAAATTTTAAAACGATCAGGAATAGCCACCGGAATCGGATTATCAATAATTGCGCTAGTAACTGGTTTATCTCTGGGTCTAAAACGTAGCGGATCGGATATTGTACGCGTAGCTAAACGGAGGGCGAAATAGTTAACTCCTGCGGAAAAAAGAGATGTTGTAATATGGACAGATATAGAGGAAGCCTCAGGAAAATTTGTCATTAATATTTATTGGCGAACATTTATATTTAATAATTGGTGGGACATTAATATACATATATAGTAAAAGAAAAAATAAAAAATGATATATATAGTAATAAAAGTCAGAGATTTCATACGTTGTTGTAAAAAAGCGACTGCAGAAATAGACATGATAAATTCACATGGTTGAAATGTGAATTTATCGTTTCATATTACCCTGAGAATGATTCTGAAATAGAAATAGACATTATTCTAGAGAATATTAATAGAATACATTTGACTGATGATGGTAAAATATTATCCAATCCATCTATCACATCAACTAGAGGTTAATCTATAGACTCTTTATAGATAACTGGCAAATGACCTGTAAACAAAATATACATTACTATATAGATGAGCGAAGAATCACTCAAAACAGATACAGTTAAAAATAAAGAAGAAACTAAGGCGCCTAAGATAACTAAGGTGATAAAAGAGAAAGACCCTAAGAGGGCAGAGGCTGGTAAGCGATTGGCTGCCATTTCCAAAGAAGCAAAAGGGAGAAAAATGCGTGAGAAAATAGAGGTTGAACGTGAGCAGGAAAATTGCACCGATAACTATAATATTAATTATGGGCTAGTGCTCGCCTTCTTAGGAACAGTTGCTACCATCGTTTCACTCTACTATAGAAGAAAAGAGTATACTTATGAGACCCAGATAAAACACTCGGATACTTCAAAGGAGCTGAGCACATTGAAATTAAAAGAAGTGAACATAAACCGCAGGTAAATAAGCTCGATAGTTTGGACTAAAAATGCTTAAACATTATGTAAATATGATATTATATAAAAATGAACTTCGAGTGCTCTATTTATCTAACAAATGAAATTAAAGGCTTATCAATAACAAAGTGTAATCATTTATTTCACACTGATTGCATAAAAAAATGGTTAGAGCAAACAAAGACATGTCCATTTTGTAGAGCGGACTCTGAATTGAATGACATCGAAAAAATAAAATTTGAATATGAAACTCTAAAAAATAAAGTAAAAGAAATTAAAATTAAAGAGGGATTAATACAACAACAAGAAAAAGTAGCGGACGCAGAAAAATACATTGAATTCGTTGATTCATTAAGACGCAAACCGCACTATATTAAATATATTAAACCTCAAGATCAAACTGTCTTTATGATTGAAAATGTTTCAAAAGCAATTGCAAATGAAAAGTGTCTGGGTGAATTCATAAAATACTGTAATCAACATCTAATTAATAATTAATTAATTATCGATAAATCAAAAGATATTTATTGTAGAGGCCGAAGTATAACTAAACTTCGAAATTACCTCTCATGTGTTTTGAATCATTGCCTTACAAAGTGGTTATATAATCACCTTAAAAAACTCTTTGACTTAACGATGAAGAAAAATTAATATTAAAATAAACCATCCCGTATTAGGACGGGTCAGGTCTGTTGGTGCACAGATTTTTGGAATAGAAATATATAAAGTTATATTACATAACAGTATATAATATGAAGTTATTAATAAAAAAGTTTCAAAACAAAGTCTTAAATGCCTCCTTTGACACTATCGACATTAAGCAGAATATTTGGTTCAATGGAAAGAGGTAGCCACGATATTGGGATGTAAAATGTAAGTCAAGAAGTGATTATAAGTGGATAAAAGTATTTGGTTACAAATTACATTAAATTATCTAAAGATATATTATATAAAGGTGTATAACATGACGTTGTCACTTGAGAGCAGTGAATAAGGGATATCTATGGACACCTTTATTGATAATAAACACAATGTTTATTGCAAAGGAAAAGACATATTGTCGACCTTAGGATATTCAAACACTAATAAAGCACTTATAGACCATGTAGATAAAAAATACAAAGTGTAGTACAAAAATCTAAGCATAACCAATCGTTACCCTTCAAAAATCCACCCAGCAAAAATTTTCACATAAAAATATATAAAGATATATTATTTAACAGTGTATATGTCATTAACAGTTAAGAAATTTGAAAGAGAGGAGTTAAATGCAACCATTAACGCTTACGTCGACAATAAGCAAAACACCTAGTTCAAGGGAGAAGAGATCGCCACATTATTGGGATATAAGGACACAGATCAAGCCATAAAATATAATGTCGACTCTGAAGACGCTAAAACCTACCCCGTACCGGTTACGGGTCAGGTCCGTGTGTGTAATTTCATAAATAAAAGCCGATTATACTCGTTAATATTGCTATCTAAATGGACCTTAGCCAAAAAATTTAAGCGTTGGGTTACATCTGAAGTACTATCATCTATTAGAAAGTATGGTTACTATAGAATGTTCAACAACCCCAACACACTAACATTTAAAATAGAAGATGAGTACGATCTACACACAAAAGTAGTACAATTTATTAGACGATTTTATCCAAAGGCATTAATTGTAGCCGGTCTTGGAGAGAATCAAGATACACCAAAGAAACGTATTAAATCGTTTAAAAAGGGCTACGTGATAAGGATAGCCAGATCTGATCATTCAAAATCTTCACAAGTATTATAATGGTCTCTGCATTGAATTCAAGACCCCTCAGTGTGATGGTGTTTTAACAGAACAACAAAAAATCCTGATAGAAAAATATGAAGATAATGGGTATAAATGTATTGTATCCCACGATTATGATCTAATCACAAAGGAATTAAACGACTATATGCACGATATTCGCATTAAATGTAAATACTGTAGACGGATATTCATATCCAGAAAATACTAAAACGACACATCAAATATTTCCACAGAATAACGAATAAAATGTAATCTATTATATACACAATGAGCACAGTAAACAAGAAAGAGTTAATGAACGAAGCGTATGATGCATTACTAGTAACTTCTGATGTCGTAGGTAAATCAATGGCATCTAAAAAGCTCCTAGGAGAGAAACTCACCGATGCTTCATCTCTAAAGGACACTGCAAAACTGGCAGTTGGAGTCGCGGCTAGCACTATGCTAGTAAAATGGTCCCAAGGACAAAAAGTATCTGCTTGTAGACCCGTTCTCTAAAAATTAGTTAAAATGTCCTATATTCTATAGACAATGGCTAGTGTAGTAGGTGGAACTATCCAGACAATTTTTGCTGCCGTTAGTTTTAGTGGAGCTGGATATTTATTTAAAATGTTTGACAACAATGGATATGAAGCTGAAATTAAAAGGCATAATATAGCGTTACAAGAATTGACAAAGGCTAAAGAGACCTGTTATCAGAACGAAGTCAAACAACACGATAGAATCCAGCAATTAAGGCAACAGTTAGCAGATGCGAATAATGACATTGCAGAGACAAATAGAGCACTTGATATGTTAAGACAGGTTCAATCAATACAATATAATGGAAGCACATTTGATAGAGAGCCTAATAATAATGATTTTTATAAACCAAGTGATGAAATGAAAGATTGTCAGTATATCACTACGGGTGCCTTAGGAAGTGGCACTGGTATTTTGGTAAAAAATACATTATTAATTAATAAAACCATTGTTTTAAAAATACATTGTATTATATATATATATATATGTAATATAATTTAAATTATAGGGTTTACATGAAACAACAGAAAACATAAACAATCTGGACTCTCTTATGGAGTGTTACAAAGCATTAGAGTATGGATTTACATTTGATAAAATAACAGAAAACATAAAAAATCTGGACTCTCTCTATAAAAAGGAAGAAGAAAAAACAGTGAAATTGAAAGACAATTACTGCAGTATGTGTAAAAGAGAACACAAAAGCATTAACTATATGTTCGTATGTGACAAATGTGGGGAAGTAGGTGCCTATGAAACGACACTTAAGTGGATTCACAATATATGGTTAAATAGAAAGAAGTCATTATATATGAGAAGTTGACACATCAGATCTAGAGTAGAAAAATACGTACACCCAAGATATCATATCTCTTTGTTGTATCTGATTTTATGGAAGTCGTTGACATAATGACTGAAGAAGCGATGATTAAGAAAAACGGGTCTAGATATGACTACTACATTATTAGATTATCTAGCAGGATAGGTGCAAAATTAATAAAAAGACCAACTGATCTAACACATGGTAAAACGAGAGAAAAGTTTGATAATAGGTTATTTGGTCGCGTCTACCCATTATTAGCCTGGGACAAAAACCGCAAGTGCCCCTATTATTTGGAGTGGAAGGTGAAACAAAGTAAAACGCATTAATTATTTAAGCATTATTTTTATATAATTTATAATATATAGAATTATGTCTGAAACTGATAATATTGATCAACCCAAACGTGGTCGCGGTAGACCTCAAAAATAGTTCACCGAAAAAGAAAGAAGGCTGGCAGATAACACTAAGAAATGTATGAAAAATAACCCTTTTTATTGCGAAGTTTGTGACCGTACATATCATATGTCAAGTAACAGCAAACATATGAAAACCAGAAAACATATAAAAAATTTAAACGCGTAAACTTATTGTATATCACAAAAATATATTACAATATAATGTATAGTATACTATAGCACAACATAGCGATGAAAAAAGACTTAACACGATCCACTCACCCCAAGACCAAAACACATACCACCACCTAAATCAGTCGTATACCAAATGAACTCAAAAACCGTTCAAAAAACGTTGTTAAAGTAATTCGACAAGATGGTAAAGCACTGAAAACCATAAAACCTACGCAACCAAAAGAAAGCACCACAACAAAAAAGAGAAGACCAAATATCATAGGGGTCGCAAAAAAACTAAAGAGCCGGCGCCTCAAAGAACAACTCAAAAATGGGGTCCAAAAAAAGAGAAAAAGATGGAACTATCTTGCACCTTAAAAAAATAACACCACTAATATATATAATTTCGGCTTAAAAAATAACATGTATATAATATACATATGTCCAATAATAATGAAAACACCACAAAACCCAAAAGAGCCCGTGGTAGACCTAAGAAATACACAAATGAGCACAATAGAAGGCAAGCATATAATAGACAAATAAAAGAATGTATGTTGAGAAACCCTTACTATTGCGATGTTTGTGACCACACTTATCGTATGGCTTGTAAAAGTAGACATTTAAAAACAAAAAAACATATAAAAAATATAAATAAATAATTTGGCTTGAAAGAATAATTATATAATACATATATATAGTACAATATACATGTATAAAAATTCTCTTCATCCCTTAAAAAGGTCGATAACGTAAAGAAACCAAATATCATAGGGGTCGCAAAACCTACCACCAGAGTATTATCTAGCAAATTAGTCGGCGTCAGGAAACCTAAAACACACGTAAACCGTGAGAAAACAAACCGACACGAGAAAACAACTGAGATGAGAGCCTACAAAAGATTAAAAGAGTGCAAGACAAGCACAAGGACATCAGACAAAAATTGCGAGAGATAAACGAAGAGTAACTATTAGACATAGGTAAGAGCACCATAAATTTACCCGTAATTAACCTGTCACTATTTATCGCGAGAAAATATGAACTAGGTTTATTAAAAGTCGACAAGCGTAGAAGAATGTTTATGAAAGGCTCAAATTTTATTGGACTGTTTAAAGATCGCATCGGTGAAGTAAAAGGTGACTGGAGCACAGTTACAATAACAATTATCGCTGTTATGACTGACGATATACAAAATAGCGATGATGAAAGAACTTATGGACTATATGAAGAGAAAATACCATTAGGATTATCGAGGCGTGATATGTACCAATTTTTGATTTACAATCTAATAAAAGACAATCGATTTAATCCACAATCTGGTGAACACATAACTGGCATAGGTGGAAGACGTTCGTATAGGCGCAGCTAGGCTAAACAGTGCTCTCGTTGATAAATGCAATGGTTATAAGAAAATAAAACAGAATAGAGGTACATGTGTACAAGGCTACATATATGAAGCACGTAGTGGCCAAAATGGATTCAAAAGATACACAATGAGACCCCTAACTGAAGAGATAAATAAATATGTATTAGACATAGATAAAAACCTTCAACTAGGGAAATCATAAAGTGGCGTGACAATTGTCACACTAATGTATCTATCTATGCTCTTAACCCATTTTACCACACATTTATAGCAGATTTTTAGCAAAATCACTAAGGGGTCCTCTTTAATTAAGCATCTGGGTTTAATACAGTGGAATACACGGCAATCGGAGGACTAAACCATAAGATGTGACATGATAGAAGACCACTACGATATAATAAAAGAATCAAAGCAGGAAAACAATGCAGATAAAAAACTATTATTCAACAAAGTAGAACAGAAAAAGGCTATAGCAACTTTTTAATAGTTTTACCAGAAGAACTCAGAGACACAATGACAGGTTTAATTAATGGAACCAACACATACATAGAATAGTTCCACTATGGTGGGAGAAACCAAATAGATGGATTCATCACTCCTGACTTAAAAAATACGGTCACCGTAAATAATGACTACGACTTGAGAAAAAGCCTCTGCAACAAATTGTTTAAAAAAATACCCAGTAGACGCCTTTTCATTCAACAATCAGGGATTGACATTAATTGCAGTCAATTTATTAAAGCAACTATATAGACACACACCTAAATCCAACTATAATAAACACACAACGCAGATAGTAGACGATTACTACCCAAAAGCACTACAACATACATTCTACACAGACACTGACAATATTAAAGAAAACATTATAGCACTAGACATATACGATATAGCACTAGACCTTCCATCAGTATTACTATCAAATAAACAATATACCAGTGTACAACATATATAACACTATGCGCAAATTCGACGGAGAGGTACAAATAGGAGAATACTACATCAATGAAACACACATAAATAAGTACAAGACTACGAACAATAAACCTATAATCATAGAAGCGGGATTTTATGGGAGAAATGTAATCGACTACCTACTAAAAATAAGTTTTTTGAATTATCTGATATTAAATATCAACTGGTAGCCAACAAGTCAATAAAAAAAAATGCATTTAAAGGATACATAAAATATATATTCGACAACTTTGACGAACATACTGCAAAAAAACTGGCTAATCAATTTGTTGGATACCTTAGAACCAAGTATGATAAAAGTAGGAAAGGGTTCACATCCATGAGCTATGACACCACTTGCGCTGTATGGAATGAGGCGCTCTAAAATAATGAGAAAGTGAGCATACATAAAGAAGACGGTATTTACATCATCTGCAAAATAGACATTAAAAGAAAAATGACCGAAAATTGCTCTATTAATAGTCATGTCATATCTGGCTATATTTTAAAGCTATTAGAAGTCATAGAAGAGGCATGTGACACAAAAATCACTGTAATATATGGATACAACACCGACGCCGTTTATTGTGAAAACCCTAATAGAGAGTATCCCATAAAAAAACAAGGAAGACAAATTCACATCTGATATGATAGGAAAAGTGTACCAAAAGACAGGCGAAACACCACAAATAATCGAAAAAACCTATCGTAAAAATATCGACATAAGCGAATACAAACTAGAAAGAGGTAAAGGAGTGTTAGTGACAGGAGGCGCTGGATGTGGGAAAACTACAAAACTAATTAACGACGCAAAAGAGAGCAAAAACCCAATTATTTTTAGCTTCACGAACAAGGCTGTAGGCAATATTAGAAGTAAAATAAAAGATGAAAATATGAAAAATAAAGTGCACACATTTGACAGCTACTTCAACGATATTAGATATGTGCTCTGAAACCAATGAACTACAATACATCGAAGAGAGCGCTAGATATGACCAAGAAAACCAACAGTATGTTGTCTAACTTCCTTAAGACTGGTCAGATTAACGAGAAATTAGGCAACTACGTAGGTAATTATGTTAATATATATTATTATAATAACACCAGACTCGAGGTCAACGAATTATGCTCAGATGTATTTTGTGAAGATAAGCCATACACTACTGTAAGTTTCGCATATAATGGAAAAAAAGAAGTGTATAAAGTATGTACTAACACAGCTGTTATATGCGTAGATAATATGAAAGACATAGGTATGTTCAACTCTCAGCAATTCACAGGAAAAAGCATCAATAACAATGGCGTCACAATAGATGAATTCAGAAAGAAATTTAATCTCGCATTCTGTATTACAGTGTACAAATATCAGGGCGCAGAGATTGATCAACACTACAATATCTTAGATGCACAAGCTATGGACAAAAAACAATTATATACAGCCATGAGTAGGACAACCAAATTTGAGTACATTCACGTAGAAAACTTAAAACCGATGTACGCGCACATTGTGAACAACAAACACGAATTACAATCAGTTGGACACACTGAGTATCAAAATGACAAGATCTATAAAATTGAATTCGACGATGAAAGTATATATATCGGATCGACAATAAGGACCCTAGATATGAGACTAAAAGAACATGTATCAGATATTAAAAGCGTCGTGCACAAAACGAAGATAATATCCCAAAATACATTATTAATAGACTGCCCATGCAAAAACAAACATAAATTAGAAAAGATTGTAAAGAAATACATTAATTAATACGCCAAAAAATACGGAACAAAAATATTTAACAAAGGAGGAAACGACGACATAAAGGAAAAACCAGAAATTAAGTACAATTTCAAGATTGAAAAAGAAGATGAGCTGATGAAAAGAATTGAGAAAATGCTAGCAATTAAGAACGATAAAAAGAACAAAAAACTTGAAATACAGTATCGAGACGGTGGTAAAAAAGTAAAAGTGTCCAAACGTTATGGCCAAATCTCACTCACCAAGGATATGGATTTTATGAAAGAGCAACAACAAATATTAAAAGAACGATTAAGTGAAAATTTCTGAATTGTAGTTGAAAGTTCGTCTCGCCTGTGTGGTCTATTATCTTCAGTATAGTTTTTCCCTATATGTAGTAAATACTAATGGAATTCCCCCAAAGTGGGCTTTCCCCCAGAAATGGGTTTTCCCAAAATTCCAAATTTTTTAATTGCACAAAAACCCTGTCAATCGGCCTTAAGGTCGCTCAAAGTCGGTGGGGGACAAATCCCTCTTTTCCCATCTGTAGTAACGTCTGTAAACGATTTTAAAGTTGAAGCTCAATATGACAATAACGTCACCCTAGCCTCAGTCCACACCGAAGCGTAAATGACAGGTAGAACAGTATAATTAATGAATTATTTCCCGGTGATCAGCCGGTACGTTGCGGGTTTGATTCCCTCTAGGGCTGAGAAATCCTTTTTCTGAGATTACGAGCTTGACGAACGTTCGCTGATCGCCTGATAGGCTGTCAACTTTCTATTGCGTTGTAGTTTTCTTACTGTAGGTTTATTTCTTGATTAGCTGATTGTGTTGTTGCCTCTACAGGAGCAGAGTTGTCACTTCTATATTTGTTGACCTCTGGTCTCCTGGTAGTGGGTGCTTCGGGTATTTCCCCAATGAGGTGTCTGTATTCTGACAACACTTTTTGGTTGTAGTCTTCAGCCCTCTTCTTGACGTGTATTCGTTTTCTACGAAATTTTCTAGTATATGTTGTCCGTTTGTACGAGCGATCGTTTATTGGGCTGTTAACTTTTGCCTTATGCCATACTAAGACTGTCACAACGTTTCCTTGCTTCAGGGTGGGTAATTCTGTGGTGTTGCAGTTTAAGTAACTCTTGTCATCCGCTCCTCGTCAGCTTTCTCTTAAAGGAAGAAACGAGCCTTGGTTTTAATAAGTTGTTGTTTGTAATTATGAGTGTTCTCGTACGGCGGACAAATAGTCTTTAGGCTGGTGAACTGTGAACCGTCCTTGGGTAGGAGTGTTCCTCCAAGCTAATAGGACATGTCGATAATCCGTCTTTGCGTTTTTTGATTTCTTCAACAAGTTCTTAGCAGTTTTAACCGCATTCTCTACCTTGCCGTAGCTCTGAGGGTGGTTTGGAGGGCTGGTAGTTTATTTAAACTCAAATGTGGTAGTAAATGGGCCGAATTCTTCTGAAGAAAACAGCCTACCATTGTCACTCTGTACTATATGCGTTAATTCCACGGCTTGAGAAGTGCTTTTTCAGTTTTGCAATAACATTTCTCGCTGTCTTCGTCTAAACTTGGTCTATTTCGAATTAATTACAGTAATATTCAACAGTACATAGATAATCTATGTTATCGTATATAAAGATATTCATACCGATCTTTTCTTACATCGTCTCCTAAGTTGATAACTTGTTACGTATACTGTAGTATACACGTAGATTATTTGGTACTTGCTCTTTCGTCTCTGGCCATCGATCCTTGATGGTTTGAATTAGTTGTTGGATTATTGGATCGATTGCAATTTCTTTCTCCAACTCCCGGATTTCAGGTTCCAACATCGGTAGGAATTGTTTGGCGTGGGCATGTTCAGCTTCTTTTTCTTCCTATTAATTTTTTGTAGGACCTTAGATGAGTTTTGACAAGGTATGAGAGAGATATACTCTCTCTTCTTGGTCTGTAACAGATTTCACCATCATACTGTTCCACGCAGTCGTATCAAGTCGAAGTTTTAAACGTCGCAGGGGAGTTATCAGAGCTTTCCTTGGAATTAAGACAAGTGGCTTGTGGTTGGTCCACAAAACAAATTTTCTTCCATAGACGTCCTGACGAGTGCCGTGAATACGAAATACTAGGGAAAGCAGTTCTTTTTCAATTTGAGAATATCTTGTTTCTGCTTGGGTGAAACTGCTAGCAAACGTTGTTGGTTGACCTTTCTGTGTAAGGACGAATGCTAATCCAGTGGATGCAGCGCCACCGTGGCCCCCTGCTGGATCGTTTTACCAACTGCTTGATCTTTTCGAACGCATCATCATGTTGTGGCATCTATTCCCATTTTGTATCATTGCGAGTCAGTCTTCTTATCGACGTTCACATATAAACGACAATTATCTGTTGAGGAGCTTCGAGAGGAACATTACCATACTGGCGAGTCTTCTAACTACTTCGACATTCTTTGGCTTTAGTCTATTCTAGTGATAGCTTCTACTTTTTGATGGATCACAGATCACGTATTAAGACATCTTCTGTAAGTGTGTGCAATGGAAGGTATACTGGTGCACTTGAACTCAAATTACGCTTTATCGAGCTTAATGTTTCATTCTCGGCATCTCTGAAGCAGGTTAAGTAGATTGACAACATGATATATTTCTGAATTGTGTCCTTGACCATTAATGAGATTGTCGTGTGTGATTTTGTTAACAATCTTAAATCCTTCTAGATTCTGATCCAATTTTTGTTGAAAGTTTTCTGGTGCGGGCATAATTCCAAAGGGCGTTCTTTACCAGCGATAACATCCCCAAGGTGTCTGTAACGTTGTTAACTTGCTTGATTCCTCGACATATTCAATTTGCGGGAAATCATTCTTCAAGTTTACTTTGCTGAAAAGTTTAACGTTGACCAGTTCTTGCAGATTATGCTGGATTACCGGTAGGGGTTAATGTCACCGTTTCACGATGTTATTGAAATGCAAGAGATCGATGCAAAGCGTTAGTTTCCCGTTGGCTTTCCCAGTGACAACATAGCTTGAAACTCATTCTATTGAACTTTTCTTTCCTGGCGATTTCTTTCATATCTTCTCGGTGCTTTAACTCCTGTTTTAGTTTAAGCTTTTATGGCAGTGGGAACCTTTCGAGGTGGCATGATTCATTCATTCATTTCATTCATTAAAACTTTATTTAAACACGCTAACCTCATCAACTATTTACATGTAGCTGGTTTCCATGAGGGGCGT